>KK112981.1:178126-220229 GCA_000611955.2 Stegodyphus mimosarum | reverse complement strand
CCTGCTTCCGGGCTCATCCGCAATCCGCCTCCTGTCGCTGAACCCCCCGTTTCACACTACTGACGGTGGCCTGCAGTATAGTTTCTCTGTTTTTGAATTGAGTTTTGTTTAACGTTTGAAATATTGTGATATTGTACGAATATCGTTCGGGAAATATTTCAGTATGTTGTTTTATTTCTTGTGAAAACAATAAATTTTATTAACTTTTTAACGACCTTGTGCTTTCAATCCATTACGAACCCGTATACACGCAACATTATTATTAAACGGTAATTATTCACTCTCGAAAGCCATTTTGACGGATCGCGAATTATTTTATATCCTTAATTATTAAATATTTTTATTTTTGTTCATTTTTCCTGTGCGGCTCCGGTTCTCGTAATTTTAAAAAGTAAGCTAGTTTAATTTTGCAATGCAGCTGGCGTTATTCCACTTGAGCAAACTGATCGATACCGGATTAGTTTTCACTAATCTTGCCAGTAACTGTGTCTTTGTGACCACTCATGTTTTCCGCCATTTTAATTCAATTCGGTTCTTTGTAATAATTCGAAGTACCTCGCAGCGCAGCCCGCTGGCTGGTACCTTTTTCTGAGGTTGTTCTACTTGCAAGGAAAGTCTTTTTTTGAATTTAAAAATAGGCTATTACGTTTGGAGTCGAAAGGTTTCGTTTTTTAGCTGCGTATTCTCTGGGGCTATGAGGAAAGGAATAGTTGGTCGTCCGCATTCATTTTAATAACTTTAAAAGGTACCGTTTATGGATGCAGTCTTCCTTGAAATAAATAAAAAAAAATCTTCCTAAAAATAAATATATTCGTTATTCCCGAAAGACTAATAACACTTTATAATTAACGTTGTTTTATTAATCGGTTGAGAAGAACCACGGGAAGACAGTATAAAGACAAATGAAAATGATATTTTTAAGGTTTTTGAAACTTTTAGAAGTCGAGAGAAAGCAGCTGGCGGATGAAAGTTGAGTTTCAATCATTGGACTTTTCGACAGTTTTTAGTGCCTAGGCTTTCTCAAATTTGTAACATCGAACTGCAAAAACTTGTGCAACACACGCAGAATTTAGCTTACTTGTTTACTAGCATGATGCATGGACTTCGCGCGAATATTTTCCGCCATTCCATTATTGATTCTGCTTGGTTGTTGACCTGGAAAAATGTCAGAATATTTGTGCTTTTTTTCTCGCACGAGCAAACCCTGCTCATCTGCTTTGTGATATTGAGGGAGTGAGGGGCTTTTTTAGCAAATTCAATTAAAATGGGTCTCTAAACAACGATTACCGATTGCTCTTGCTGCGCACTCTAGCTAATAATGATTCCCCCACCACCACCACTGAAGCTTCCCTTTGAATATCATTATCAGTAAAGAGTTTTCCAGTATTGTCAAGTGAAAATTAGAGAAGTAACTTATCGTTTCGTACGTACTTTTATCTGTAAAATAAATTTATTATGCGGACCACAAATAGGGTTCCGTTTTGTATATTCATTCTGAATAACATTATATATATTTGTGAAATTATGTCCAGAAAGTGAGCTTCGAGATTCAAGAGTTTACTTGTGTTAAAGTTGACCTATGCGAAGGTTTGTCTGTATTCTAATAATGTAAATACGGACCTGAACAAGGAGAAAGACGTCGGGTATCTGTCTAGCAGTTGGTTAATGCTATATACTAGTTGAAGAAGGAAGAGTTCTGTACGTTTTTTTCTTTAATTTTTTTTTATCTTCATCTCATTTTCTCTTATGTAGCTCTTATAAATTAGACTCTGTTTTTAGTGCAAGTGTGTTTGATGGTAGATCAGCGGATGGGCGTGGGTTTCAGATTTGATGGTTTCGGATTCCGGATTTGATCGCAGATTTGATGACTGTGCCATGGAATCTTCCATTCTGTTTTGATAATTGCTGTCTGCATTTCTTGTGAGAAATTCTACACTCACGTTTGTGAAAATTGCAACACCATGAAGGACTTACGCGAGTGAGCTGAAATTTTCAGGAAATGCAAAGTAGCGCATGATATGCAAATGATTAGAATTGCAAATCCGTAGCGCATGCGTATGCTGAGCAGCGCCCTCTGAACGGCTGATGGATCCGAATAAATAGACGGCTGTAGCGAGGCGTGTATGGTTATCGGTGGTTATCTGCTAGTGGTAAACATTAACTCAATCTGTACTTATGCCTCGTCGACGAAAGAGAGCGAGATTTGAACAACTTACAGAGTTTGAACGAGGGAGAATCATCGGCCTTCGTGAAGCTGGATTGTCGTATCGTGCAGTAGCCTCTCGTGTGCAGCGTAACAGCAGCACAGTGATGCGCGTTTGGAAGCAGTGGACGGACGAGTGTCGGACAACTCGGAAATCCGGGAGTGGACCCCGAAATGTGACGTCAGCTCGCGATGATAGACACCTGGTCCGCATGGCGCGGACGGACCGTACAGCTTCCTCTAGACAATTGGCAGCACTGTGGTCAATAGCTACAGGTGTTTCATTGTGTGCTTCATCAATTCGTAGACGTCTGCTGCAGTGTGGACTGCGCGCACGGACTCCTTTATACAGGATCCCCCTAACGCACGACCATCGCCGCCTGCGGCTACAATGGGCCAATCAGCATAGAGACTGGCGTGCTGATTGGCAGCATGTCGTGTTTTCTGACGAATCCCGCTTTAATTTGTGGTACCATGATGGCCGCATTCGTGTCAGACGCTATGCCGGTGAACGCCACCTTCCGGAGTGCATTATCGAACGCCACAGTGGACGAACACCCGGAGTTATGGTCTGGGGCGCCATAGCATATCATAGACGATCTCAATTGCTACGAATTGTGGGCAATCTGAACAGCAACCGGTATATCCGTGAAGTTCTACAGCCCGAAGCTGTTCCCTTCCTTCAAAGCTTGCCAGGCGCTGTATTTCAACAGGACAATGCCCGCCCTCATACTGCTCGGATTGTTAAATCCTTCTTTGCAGCGCAGCAGGTACAGCTTCTTCCTTGGCCTGCGTGTTCCCCGGATATGTCGCCAATTGAACATGTGTGGGATGTCATTGGTCGGCGTCTTGCTCGTGATCCTCGTCCTGTTGCGTCTGCAGACGAACTTTGGGTACGCGTACAAACGATATGGAATGCTCTTCCTCAGTCAGACATTCAAACTTTGTTTGACTCCATGCCACGTCGTGTAGCAGCACTTATTGCGGCGCGTGGTGGCCACAGAAAATACTGATTCTGATCTCTTGTTCTTGTTTGTTTGCTTTGAACATTTAATCATTTATTTGTACCACTACCACTCAACTGTGTATTAAATTGCATACAATTATGACGATTCCTTCTTGGTGTTGCAATTTTCACAAACGTGAGTGTATATTACTCTCTTAAAAGCGGAAGAGCTCGTATAAATTTGTGAAACTAAAGTTCTAACTTGTATTTGAAACTAAAGGTCTGAGGTCTGAGGTAAAGGCGTCTACTCGAGTGCTTTAGAAAACGGCAGTTTAAAGTGACAATTCTTTGAAATGGAATCTGTATTTTTTTCTGTAATTTGAAATGGAATCTGTATTTATTCTTGTGATATCTGTATTCTTCTGATTTTATAGGGCTAAAAATCTAGCATGATTTCATAATACGTTACGTGACATTTTAGTGATCAACATTCCTTTGGACTCCTAAGTTTTCGCGAAGAACATGGCAGGCATACAAAATGATCGAAGTTTAAGAAGATCCAAAATATCGACTGATTAAAAAATTGTAGTGCAGGAACTAGAACCGAGGCAGCCGGTTCATCTACATTGGACGACAGAATAAAAGGACGAAAAGTTTTAGAAGCCCCCGGGCGGCAGAGAGCCTAATACTGTCTGGTGGGTGGCGGTCGCTATAGCAACAGGGCTAGTACATTTCAAATAGGGACAAACCAAGGGTTGGTTTATTTTGTTTTTGGCGACTGTTGGCTGAGGGGAAAAGCGTTTATCATTGTCTTCAAGACACCCCTATGGAAAATGGGTCAAGGCTCGTTTCTACGGCAACAGACAGCTGCAGACTAAGTGGCGAGAGCTTTTCTTACAATAGACAGACTGTACCGGCTGCAGTCCAATGCGATATTTGTGGAGGGCTAAGAAAGAAGAATATGTATGTCAAGCAACATGCAAGAAAAAAAATTTACTACCGCTACTTTTTTTATTTTGAAGGAAGCTGTGTATTAGGGGAAATGAAAGAAATTTATGCCCAGTTGGTGATTCATTTCTTGATGCAGCGTTATTGAAACGAAGATCTGATGATAAAGCTGAAAGATTTGTATTGCGAGTAACTTTTAAATCCTGAATTAAAAATTTTGACGAGAATTGAAATCGTCGTTAATCCAGTGGAGTCCATTCTCTCCGGGAAGCCAAAATTTCAACATTCTCAACCGTTGGTTACATAAACCATTTTCTTTGCCTCGGATTATCAAGACGTTATTGCGAAAGATGTGAAATATGAAAAAATGTGTTTCATGTACGCTGCAAATATATTTCAAGTATCACCGCAGCATTTAGTGTAAGTGGTTACAAAAAATGTGAACAACATTGCATAAAAACGACCGAACATGCTTAAGGATTAGGAATTAACTTCGAAGGACACCTGCCAAAGGACCAACTATAAAATCCCCAAATTTAAAATTCTTCCCCAAATTAAAGCAGTCCTCACGGAAACAGTGATTTCCCTCCGTGAGATAAGTTTTTTTCCAATCGTTACCAAGCTATTCAAAGACTAAATTAAACTAGTATCCTAGAGCAGTGCTCCGCAACCTTTTCTCACCTGCGACGTACAAAAAATCTTTCTGGAATTTCGTGGCACACCAAAAGCTAATGTATATATGTATTGATTTATACACAAAATTTACAATAAATTTTTGTTTTTAATTTGAAAAATATACAATTATAAAACCATAACGTATTTATTTATATGCAATCATAATAATTATCATATATAATCGAAATTTTTTTTAAATAATTAAAAAACAAAAATTCTTCAATTTGATTGGTTTATTTCAAATTTAAAAAAAAAAAACAGTTTTATAGCTGTTATTTTTAATTAAAATGGTCTGAAAACAATATATTTCGTTTAAATTTATGTTTAAAAAAAAGTTATATATTTTTGAGTTCCGAGTTATCGAGTAAGTGCCGAAAAAATTCAAATACTGACACACTTACAATCACACACACAACCACACAACAGTGAAATATATAAAAACATTTAAAATAGACATTATTAAGGAAAAAATTGTCATTGTATATTAAATACATGATAAAAAATTGCAAAATGTCAAATACATGTATTTGATTGCGGCACACCTATATCCTACTCATGGCACACCGGTTGCGGAGCATTGTCCTAGAGGGCATAGCAAATATTCCAAGCCAATGGATCGCGACTGTCATTGTGAAGCAAGGGCACAAAAAGAGTGTAAGCAGGAACTGCCAGTAAAAAACTAGAGACATTACTTTTGAACTGTCTTCGTACTGTATATTTTATGCTATCCCGAAGCCATTATCTGCGCTAAAAAAACATGGTTGTGACAGTAGGTGGCAGAAATGTAATTATTTGCAAATCTGTCTGTTATTCCGACGATAATTTTGCAGAGGACAATTTGAAATCGATTAAATGGATATATGCGTAATATAATTTACGAAATCAAATTAGTAATTGGTAAAGAAACGCGTCATTGCATGCTTTCTATTTCAAAATGCAACTCTATGTTGGAAATTAAGTTACTGTTGGTTGATAGCAAGTCGCATTTAATGGGCCAAAGAGTAGCAAGGCCGCAAGCCACGGCTTAAGGAGTCGCAGTTTGGCCATGCCTGTACTATAGTTTAAAAATCGTAAAACATTTTGGTTTTTCTCAGTTTTTTCGAAAATGGTATAGTTTTCTTATTCATATTTTTTAAGAAAGCTTAATAAACATTTTATTGTTTCTTTAAATATTTTGAACATTTAAGAGTAACATATATATAAAAGGAAAAGTCTGTCTGCCTATGTGTGTGTCTTTCGTTCGTGCTGCGCGTAAGCTGATAGGCCCAGGGCTACGAAATTTTGTACATAGGTGCATTTAGACGAAAGCCAGTGAAGCGATTTTTTTCAAAATTCGAATGCTTTTTTTTTAATATATATATTTTTTGATGAAATCGCATCAAATCGATAATTCTCTCTCATTATATTAGCGACAATGGCTGATACCACTGTTGCCACTCGGAAAAATGACGGCGATAATTCTGTGCAGTTTTTAAATTTAATGTTTCTCTTAAATACTGGACGTTTGTCGAGAGAAGGCAATGGGAAGTTGGTTAATTTAATTATTAGGATAATTAGTATTTGTATTAAGGGATATTACTTATCTCATTGTAATTTTTTTAATATGTAATACTTTTTTTTTTTTTGATAAAGTTGTTCTGGAGGGTAAAATTCTGGGTAATGTTTGTTGTTCCCTTTAAGCATTTTTCCGGTACATTTAACTAAGGCTGGCTGCGTAGTGACTAGTATTTAATAATGTAAGAAAAAATATTTTGTATGCTGAACAACGGTGTACTTAAAGCATGAAAGTTATCACTTACATTTGTTAAAAAATGTGTAGATGTACAGAATATACTGTTTAATTGAAACCAATTACTTTCAAAAGGCTACGTTTTTACTTCCTTGTACGAAGTAAAGGAAGTATTATAATCGCGAAAATTTTCGGGTATCGAACTTTAAAACAACTGCTACAACATGTAGTTATGCACCTCCCTTTTTGGTTGCAATCGGCCGCACCGTAATCGCGTATATAAATACCCATTCTGTTACTCGGTTGCGTCAGCACAGTTTTTTTATTCTTATATGTTGGAAAATTTGCATTTTTTGCTTTAAGTATAATTGAATTATGCTGTTCAAAAACTAAATAAATTGTGTTATCTTCCGGTTAAGGTTTTTATGCCTTAAGTTAATCTGCATGCAATAGTTGTAGAATTATCAACAATTTAAAAGTTGTTTAAATGCGACTAAACCTAATTTTTTTACAGTAGCGGCCATATTTGTTTACATTTAAAACTTAGCAGATTAGTGAATTAAATCAATTTCTGCACCTTCAACCGAAAAATTTGGCTTCTTGTTCCCCTGGCCGAATTGCTTGTTTTTGCGTAGAACATTTAATTTTAATCGTAAATTTTTTAAAATTGTTTTAACTGTATTTGGTGTTTTACATTTTTCTATATTTTTCAGTTTTTAATAAAGCTATTTTGAGGTTTTATGTACTTTTGCCTTGTCGCGAAGTGAGAACTGAATTAATTGAATGAGAAATAAGTTTATATGGAATGCAACAAAAAATTTGTATAATCTAATATTCCGTATAAGGAACTCATGTAGTGTATACATCAGATTTTTTTATTAGTCTTTTGCTCCTTTCTTAGTTTTTCCGTCTTAATGTAAGCTCCCGATTCTCTAAGAATTGGATACGAGAATCTCCCTACGATATGAATGGGAGTATTAAAAGTAGAGAAGAAATAATAACTAAAATAACGTAAACAATACGTAAAGTAGGCAACTCATACAAGTTCGTTCGTTTCATATTATCTTAAAATTAACATCTAAATAGCTCGCAGAAAGCAAATCATAAATAGATCGTAATAATAAGGCCGTCCTATCGATTGTATTATTGAACTTAAAATTCACAATTTTAAATATATAAAAATAACATCTAATCAGTTTTTTTCAAAATAAGGCTTAAGTTTGTATTTGAAACTGCTTTACGCATTGTTGCCATCCACATCTTCAAAACAACGAATAATTAATCTAACCATTTTAATATTTTCCAGTGTTTTCAGATACCGAATCAATATTTTTAACAGTTAACAGTTCGTATAAACTTGGTAAATATGCATGCCGGAGAGCAAAAAGGTGAACCAAAAATTTCTTATAACATTTGAAATAAGGTGATTATTGCTTGGAGTTGTAAAAGAATTTTGCAAATAAAAATAGTATGGCAACATTGTGTAAAAGTAAACGTTGGTCTGCTATCCGCCGCACAGACATTATTTTCCCTTTGACAAAATTACAGAAAAGCACTGAATATTAGGAAAACGATGTGTATATTTTTATTAGATCTCATATCTCATTTTGTCTGAGATTAAAAAGCACTTTTTCACTTATTTCCATTTTCAGAATGTTTTAAACTACAAAAATAAAAGGACTTGAAAATCCAGGCTATATATGTGAACCGAATAGCAATGAAAAGAGTTATTCTTCCGAGGTTCGCAGGTTTGTTGACTGAGTTCAATGAACTGTGATTCTTTTTTTTTTTTTTTAAGTGGACTGAAACTACACAGGCATCTTAAGAAGCAAAAATATTTTGCAAATACTGAATGAAACCATAGAAAAATTCCATTTAACCGAAGTGGGCCAAAGAAAGAGAGACTTTGCCCACGGGGTAGAATTGCGTTTTAAAGCGTATTCTGTGCATGAATAATTTGTGTGAAAAAGAATTAGTGCATATCCACAAAAACAAAATTGTCTCAGAAACAATGGATTCACGAAAATACTTATCTGTTGAGGCTTAGAAAATGGGATTCGTCAGAATCCTTCGATTATCGAAATGCTTGTTGTAGTCATAGATTGGGGACCTTTCCTCAAATGGTCGTTTTTTTAACACCTGCAAGAAGTTTTGTCGTTCCCATTTGTGTCTTTCCAAAATAGGACATTATTTTTTGGCCAACCCGTGTCAGTACATTAATGTCTTGTGCTTGCAGATTTAAGTGTCTCTTCATTTCTGACATTGTTTGCTTTATCGGTTGAGCCAAAATCACGCAAAGACTATCTGCCTAAGGGATGTTATTATGGAGGACTTTCTAAGGAAAACTGGTATTCACAGCATGCATGGAAAAATCACTAAAATAGGCTTTTCGCTAGTTCATTCGCAGAGATTTAAATGCCAGGCCGGATTCTCAGCGTTCAGCCACTAATGGGCTGTTAACTGGCCACTGGAAGGCTGTTTACTGAACTGGCAGATGCTGGCCCCCAGTTGTTAACATAAATGGTGGGTTTTGGCGGAATGTTAATTAGTGATCATTGGTGGGCTATTAACTGGTGATCACTGGTAGGCTGGCCACTGAACTGGCAGATACTGGTGTTAACATAAGTGGTGGGTATTGGCGGAATGTTAATTAGTGATCATTGGGAAGCTATTAACTGGTGGTCGCTGGCAGGCTGTTAACTGAACTGGTGGTCACTGGAACTGGTGGACTGTTGCGAGGCTATTTTATCATGCAGGACAAACGTTACCTCTGTACGAAACATCTCCACGCAGTTTAATAGATTGGACTGTTACCATACCACTTGTCATGAAAGCTTTCAAATCGCAAAATCCAAAATTTATCTTTCAAATTATTAAAGTATCTTCTTCATGCAATTTAAATTATGTTACATTTGACTGGTAATTTAAAAAATATTTGTAATAGTAATATAATTCATAAAATAAGTTTCCGTCCCAAATATATTGCGTACCTGGGATATTTATTCTCGGGTTTTTAAAATGGAAATGGTTTTCGCATTTAACTGACCATCGAAATGTCTGCCTGAAAGATTGCCTCGTTTAAATTTTGAATTCGTTCTTCTGCTTCCTTCTTTAATCAATTTTAAGACCAGCAGAATAACTTGTAGCAATGATGTTTGAGCTCTAACTGGAATTTCTCTGTCGTCGATTAAAAATTTTGCCTACTGAATTTAATTATAATGAGTCATTATGAATTTTCCATCCTCAGAAGAAATTTTAGCGTGTGATTCAGTATTCTATGTGCAAACCCTTCGCAGTTACCGCTGGACTCAAATAACTACACGAACACGTAGAGAAGTATGACTAACTTCTTAACACTAGGTTCTGAAAATTTCTAACCTTCGTCCATTTTTTTCCTTCGTCCATGCGCTCAGAGAACGAGCTTCCCTGCATTTTAAAATGGATTCTTCGACGTAGTGGTGGTTTTCATCTCACGAGCAAAGACAAACCCTCGCAAACTACCTACGAAGGTGACGTCGAACCTTTCCCTTCTAACGATAACTTCGTCTTCGTCTTCATGATCATTGATAAAGGCCTTTAAACAATTTTCGGCTAATCATCAAAGAAGACATTCCGCTATTAGAAATATCAGTAATAACTTTGTCTTGTGCTTCCATTTCATCCTTGTGTCAGTTATAAAATTGCACGGATTCTCCAGAAATTCAATTTTTAAATCATATTCTCGCCCATCGTTCTCATTAATTAGTGTACTTACTGCCCTCCAAAAGTTAAGGAATAGCACGTTTCTTGTATCCAGTTTGAGAATGAAGTAACACAGAAAAAAGAAAACTAGAGGACATGTTCACTAAACAGTTCTTTAATGAATGCGACATAGAATGCTTTGAAACTTCAACACAAACATGAATTACAACAAAAATTGCACTCTTGGCAGAGAAATCCAGTCTTTGAGAAAGAGTATATCACAGTTTTCTGAGGAAAAAAGGGGTGGTAACATTACAGAAATGGGTTCTAATAAGGAATGTTTATGCAATACATTGGCAGCAGCGACGTTTCACTCGGTCAATTAAGTTGCAAGGCCATCTTGAGGGGAGAAGGCCGAATCCAAACGGGTTTTCCCGCGATGTGACGTCGCAAGCGAGGGCAATTGTACTAACAAATTGTACATTGTACAAAATTTGCTATAATTGAATAACCTAACCTAACCTTCTTTGCATAGACTTTCTTTGGCTCTGATTCCGATCATCACCGGCGCATCATCATCATCGCTATCATTAGGAGACAGGAACTGGGTCATAAAAATCTGTATTCGTAAATGGCGGAAGGCCTTTACCTCCACCTTCTAAAATTGCTTCCTTAATTCGGAGCATGGCAGTCTTCTTGTCTGTGCGTTGAGGCCCCTTTCTGGTCGCGCGTTTATTTGCATGCCACTGATTCAGTTTGGTTACGGGTCTGTTTCTCGAAATAGCTTTGCTATCCGGATACGATCTTTCTCGGGTGGACAATGCATGTGAGTCGGGGACAAATTAATTGTTAATTGCGGATCATGACCCGGATATCACTCTGTGCCGCAGTATGCGATCAATCAGACACTGCAGCGATTAAGTCGATTACAATGAAGCGTTCGGGTGGAAATAAGCGTAGCACGTATTATCCGATGAAAGCGCAACCTGATGCTAATAAGGACGAATATATAATGGTTAATTAAATACACGTCGGAGCTAACAAGGCCTGACATTTTAAACTCGGTCGCAGATATTAGATTTCCTCTTTGGGGAAGTAGCAATTAAATCAATTAACCTTCACGCACGAAATGCACGGCTTCGATTTTGCACTGTTATTCTAGAGAATGTTTTGTCCCAATGTCACTCTTCGAATAAAAAGATGTTGCCATCCAATATTATCACGTGTGTTATTTTTAAAGAAAAATTGTGCGGTTACACTCTATCCGGAATTCTAAAAATGGGTTGTTTTTAAATATTTTGTGGATTTGCTATTGAATTGCATGCGGCCTTGGTGCGAAGAAAAGAGTGTTTAATAAATAAAGTTAAGAACACAAAAGGAAAGGCTCTTTTTTTGCAAAGGTACTTGATCACATCGGGCACACCATTGGTCCTCACGCATCAAAGATTCATGAGATTGAAGCGTGAAAAAATATATATATAAAAATAGAATTACAAAAAGACAAAACAATAATTAACCTCATTCGAATAACAATGACTACATCAAAACTGGAAATGTGTGTGTGTGGGGGGGGGAAGGTTAATCGCTGGATATCAACTGCATCGACTCTTTAGTCTGCCAGTACCGACTGTATAGACGTTCTTCCTTCACCGATGAAAATGATCTCAAAATTATGGTTGCATAAAGTGTACGAGAGACCATCATATATACAAGTGCGGTGTAGATGTTTAACGAGACAATCGTGTCCGGTCTCCAGACGGAACGCTGCAACATGGATCTGGGAGAATCAGCCTATTACAAATCGAATCCTCCGACTTCTTATTGTGAATTTCTTCAAATAATTTAACGTCAGAATTTTTTCTCGTATCATTTTTTATTATTCTTTTCATTGATGCAAAGAGTACCCGACTATTATTTGATTGCAAAATTTTAGTTCCCTTTTTAGTAGTTTATAGTTTTATTTAGCGTATGAGCCGAGATCCCCTGCAAGACAACAGTCATTCCTTTTGAGGCTAGGAAAAAAAAAGAGTTCTGCTGCAAGATTAAATTATTTTTAAGTTCGCAACATTATGTGCAGAAATCGCTTGAATGGTTGAAAAGGAATCTGAAAAAATTCTCAGTATTTCTGAGTTGAATTGTTCTAACAATTATTTGTTCGGTTGCAACTTTAATTGCCTCCAATTTACCATCGAAATGGATCCGAAGTGGACCAAGAAAAGAATAGAATGCAAAAAGCTCTGAATACACACCAGCTCCAACTTTGTCGAGCATTTCCAATCCATCAGTATATATGAAGACAATTATTCTTTGGATACCTAGAGCACATTGTCTCCACAGCAGTTCACCATCGATTGATGAAGACTTGATGAATATGATGTTTCGGCCGGCATCATCGATCGATGGCGAGCTAAAAGCAACTGTAACGGAACTGATTTACTCCAGGCATTCAAGCACTCAGGTAAAAAGAAGGCGGCTGTGTAAATCATCTTACTAAGAAAAATGAACACTCATAGAATGAAATAATGCCTCAAAAATGTCTATTTATTATCCAAAATAAAGAGAAAAAAATATACAAATCTCGTTCCAACAATGCAAAGAAAATGTTAGTGCAATGGGAAATAAAAAAAGAAGAAGTTTACGTCCAAGAAATTCCATTTCTTTGCATAAATAAGTTTAAAGACATCTCATCAAGACAACTCAAGAAGTCATACTTCGAAAAGTACCACTGCATTCCTTGAAACAATGAAGAATGATACAGGTATTCTGCATATGCATTTTCCACGTTTTCCTGCAAAATACCTTGACGTTTCACCTATGAACTATTGTGCTTCTGGTCTCTCGAAGAGAGCTCTTTCTAAGCGCAAACCCACCCCGATAGATGGACTCTAAAACGTAGTGGAAGAGGAATGGAAATCGATACCTCTGAAAATTTTACGGAAAGCCATTCTGTCATGAAAATCACGATGCAGACTTAAAGTCCAGAAAAAGGGCTATCAGATCGAACATTAAAAAATACTCTTTAATTTTAGACATTAATTAAACGACCCCGAAATCATTCTCAAAATATCAAGCTTATAATTCCTTTACTGGTTGACTTTACTGAGAACAATGCCATCTGGTGACATTAAAGGAAAATTCAACTAGAATCCTTCTCACTGTGAGAAATAAAGACTTGTGTTTGCCGTTTGTGAGAACCGTCACTAATATATATAAAATATCTGTTTAATAACTCCGTTTCGCTTTTTTTGCTTTCTCAAGAAAAAGAAATTATTCCAGGAAGTTTAAGGAAGAAGGGACAAGAAAAAGTGTCTGGGAAGTGAGGAAGAATTATGACAGGGAGAATTTTTTTTTTCCTTTCTCCTTTTTTCTGATATTCTTACTTTTATTGCACAGTAGTAGGCGTCGGCGACATTTTAACGCTTTAGACTCATCTGCTTCGAGTGGCTGCTGGCACGGAACGTGAAATAATTTGCAGTGTCATGCTTTGCTGGTAACCCGAAACTGCGTTGCAAGTCAGTAATTCTGAAGTCTGTTGTTTTCTGTGAAGTTTTTTTTACGAGAGAGTTAAGAGTAAAGAATGAAAATATATATGTATATAAGTCAGCATACAGTAATTAAAAAAAAGGTAACAGACAGGTAAAAAATTCTTTCGTCTTTCTCAAGGAGCAGCCTAAAAATTTTCAGAGCCATGTTTCCCTAAATAGTTACAATGGTTTCACGTAATACTTATATAGGATAATTATGAACTGATAAAATAGATAAAAAATGTGCCAGATGAAAACAAATTAAATTGATTATAATAATGCAAATAAAGAATTCAGTAAATATAGTAGACATTTAAAGAAAAAACCTTTTTCAGGCTTCTTAAGAAATCATCAAGATAATATCGGCTCGGACGTGTGTATTTTAATTAATGTAATTTCTTTTCTTTCGATTTTCTTTTGTTTTTTTCATTTTCATGCTTTCGCATTCTGTTTTACATTTTATTTTCCCGCAAATTAATCCGGGTACAATAATCAAATAATTTGATTAATAAAATTTAATTAATCTTAGCACTAGAATTTAGCTCTGAAAGTCCATTTCAACTCAGGTTTTGCATATATATATATATATATATATTGTTGCTTTTTTTCCTTCTTCTTCGCACGTACGTTAAAGAGTTCGTGGATATGGAGTGAATAACGACGACGACACTTGATGAAGTATCAAAACACATTTTATTGGCCATTATTTTTCAAGACAGCTCCAAAATCACGCTTACAGTCGTCGAAGAACTACTATAAACACGCTGAGACAATCAGCGACACAGCCTCCAGGCTATCAGGCTATAACGGTGGAGACAGCTAGCTCCCGACTCTGTGCAGTCGTTCTCGGAACTTTCCTTACTCTCGAGACTCTCCACGCTACAACTCGTGATGCACTAGAGTACAGCTCGCGACTCGGTTCGGTCGTTCTGGGAGCTCAACACACTCTAAGATGAAGCTCGACGATGCACTCGACGACCAACTCAGCACTAGACACTCGCTCTTTGACTGACTATCAACTTCACACTGACTCACTTTCCGCGTACCAGCAAGGTTTATATAGCTTTTGGCTTGTGTTCGAGAACATTCTGGACTAAACCGTTCCAGTAAATTCGTTCCAGAACGTTCTCCATGCGTCTATGAGCGATTTCTCGCCAAATGTGGCAACCCTGCTTTCCCTTGCCAGTTTCTGGCAACCCTAAACCTGCTTCGCGGGGAAGCTATCTTAACTGTGCCTGGACACTTCGTAACAATATATAAGGGGAGAGTTTAGATACATAAGAAAGAGACTTTATTATCAAAAAATGATCTCTCGAAAGCACTGTTCTCGATGCAGTCTTAAGCTGTGTAGTAATTAGCTGTACACAAGCTGCATGTCTCACAAACAGACGTATGAAGAATTCCAAGTACGGGTATATGGTATTAAAAGAAACTTACCATTCCTACAATGTCAGTTTCAATGAACAATATTTTCCGATCATTTTGATCGCAAGCTGCGGCCCTACAGTAGCCAATAAGTATCTTCTTTTTCCCAATTCGTAAAGTTATTAAATTTGGAAATACCACTACACTGGGATTTTGAAATACCTTCTACAAGGTAGAAATCCTTCTTTATTTAAAATTCCTACAATCAAGAGGTGGAAAACGATACCTGTTTTGTTTTTATGTGATTTAGGTACTATGCAAAATTACTTAAGGGTGGAATTTTATAATAGTTTCGAAACAACTTACGGTCATTTCGTCCTTTTAAAATTCATCCTCAACTCCAAAATGGTGCCGGTTCGACACATTCATTGATTTACTCTTTCTCGTTCCATCCGCTCCTGGGAAAATTATTTCCTGATATCGCGAACATCTGCTTTTCATAGTCAGAACGGTTTACAGGAGGTTCTTGGTAACAGGGCTTAGCTTAGATTAAATATTTCTTAACACAGAATTGGAGAATCATTAGGTATATCGTTGCAGGAGACGTGAAAAACCTTCCGGCTATGCAGGAAGCAAATGCGTTATGCAATAACGAACTGCAAGCAAGTTCAAAATATACTTATAACTGAATATGTAATAAATTGTAAACGTATCTTCAATGTTATTTTACATTATACATGCACATATATATATATATATATATCAATAATTCTATGCGCATTCTAACATAAATATTTTGACACAAAATCGGACTTTTTCAAGAAAACATACCATTTTTTTTCCATATTTCGATTCTACGACTCAAATTATGCCTAAATATTAAATTTTGTAGAATTTGTAAGGTTTTAGTTACACTAACAAAGTTTTATTTTAATTTAACTATTTCTATCTCTTCTCATTTCAACTTCCCGTTAGAATAAGCGCACGTTTCAGCTTTATGCCAATTTGAAGTGGAGCCAAGTTATATTTAAGCGAGAGGTACGAACTTCTCAGTGTGAGAGAGCTTTCAGTCTCAGACCACTGTTACTCTGTTCGAAGTTCGCCTGACTAGCTAGCATTTAAATTCTAAGCCGTAGCGCTTTTACGTTATTGCTCATTGAAGTAACTCTAAGTGCGTCAGTATTAGTTAAATCTTGCTACGCACCGTTTAGTTTAGAGGCCAACCTCGCGTTATAGCTCTGTGAGCAACGACGATTTAATTTCTATTTAGCTTTAGTTTAAATTAATTTGATTGTTCATTTTAGACCCAAGTGGCGGTCATTATTTTCTGTATCCCTCCCGAGTTGGGAAGTGGTTGTAAATAATATTGATTTAATAAAAAAGGATTTTAAATCCCTTTCAAGTGCAAAGTGCAGTTCTTCTACCACTTAATCACAATATTCTACCACAGAACATAGCTGCATTCAGCTCCCTGTTCAAGATCAGGACTTAAGAACGTTCACGAAGATGTTTTCCAAGAATATGCACCGAACATTCAGTCTTGACAAATTTGGTGCGAAATTTACGGAGAAATTCATAAATTTAACTTGGCGAATTTTTTTCAGTGTGAGCCAAGAGCAATTCACATGGCGAACTTCTTAATATTCCCTTCTATTGAAGGGAATATTAAGAAGGAAAAAAAGTCATATCGTTTCTGCCTTTTTTCATTGGTGGATGAGAGGAAAAAAAAAAAGTCACATCGTTCTACTTTCAAATAATTTTAACAAAGTACGTAAATCCCATTTTCGTTATCATCGCTTTCAACAAACATGCAAATTTCAAAACGCGCCAATATATAAATTCACGTATATCTTCGGAAATTTTGAATAAAAAGCTCCAATTTTGTGCAGGTATGCTTGGAAATAAATCTGCTTTAAGATGATTGGGAAAATTTTATAGGTTATAATTCAAAATGTTTTTCGAAAAATTTATAAAAATTATTAAAAAATGCAAATTTTAAAAATAAATCGTAAAAAATAGGAGAATTTTGTTTGGAATGAACCTGAATTTCGAACTGTATAAGAAGGAATTAAATAAGTTTCATAAAAAAAAAGATATATTAATGAATATATATCAAATTCAATTAACATTGAGGAGCTAAAATTTTGAGAGCTCATTTTTGAAAAACTACTCGTGCGATTTTCACAAAACTTGGCAGTTTGGCATCATTTGAGTCGTAGAATCGAAATATGGAAAAAAAAAAAAAAAAAGGCATGTCATTTCAGAATAAGTCCGATTTTGTGTCAAAATACCTATATTTGAACAATACTATATATAAATCTAATACATATCCTAAGTCGCGCTTTCGAGACACGAAAAACGCAATTTGAATTTTGTCAATCGGCCCAGTAGAACGAGAGATATAGAACTGTCCTTTCCTTCCCCCCTTTCCCCCCGCAGTGTACATCTGAATCTAGTTATTTCAGTTGTTATTTTAGTTTCACATCCTTCTAATGCAATGGAACTGCGGTTCCTTTGCTCTAAAAGCATATGTAATATAGAGAGCATCTGTAACGCCATTTTGTAAGGTTTCCGGCAATGTATGAAACGATTAACATTTCGCACATGTTCCTAGTCATTCTATAGAGTACCAAATGCCAAATCGGCAACCTAAAAATACATGCCTGATTCATTTCGAAGATCAGTACATTTAATACATTCATTCAATAATTCTATGCACAATCTACACATTCATCCATTCCATATTTCCGTACTTTGTTTTCTTTAATAAGAGAAGCATTAATATTATTTAATACAACTTAAATTTTTCTTTGCATATTTACAATGGGAGGTTTTCTTTTAATGGTGTTCGTTCATTATTTTTTCAAACTACCATTTGTATTTTTGAATAATGTACGTCTTTTAAATATCCTTAGGTATCCGTTTTTTCTACTTTGCCTTAATAATATTTCGTTGTTCTATGTCTATGTATTATATACAATGCGTAGGGGAAGAATGTAATATATTTATATCATCGCATGTATGTGTGTGTGTGTTGTATATCCTTAAATTTCATTCTTTGCCTAAAAACTGCTGGCATTATATAAAATGGACATGCAAAGCTTGAAAAAAAGTTTTTATGTTCTGATATGTCTTTTTGCCGCATTTTCTACTATTGCAGTGTAAATTTTCGAAACCTCGGACGTAATTGTGATTGGTTATGTCCCACTTGAGGATTTTTTTTTAATTGTGTCATTTATTCAGCCTTTTCACGCAGTCTCTGTGTAAAATCCGAAAACGCGACAGAATGTCACGTGGCTTTAAAATATGCATAACGTGATGCTTCAACCTTTGAACTTCGGTAAATCGTTAATGGCATTAATGATTACACGTAATACATAAAATAATGTTGCAGATTTTGTATTTATTTAGCTATTTTTAGTATAATTTTAATTAAAATTGTTTCATTTCCCCCTGCAATGCAGCGCGTGACGAGTTTCAAGACAAAGCTACGCCGAAAAGTAAAAATACGGGAGTACGCGCGTTTAATAAATAGATATCTCTTAATTGCTTTTGCTTTCTAGAAACCTCGAGAAAATACCAGAAGCTTCTCGTGATTAATTAAAAAGCTTTAAAAAACCAGTGAGAGAAAATCTCAGCTTCTTCAGTGAGCTGTTGCTGTTTACCTGGCTGCTGAAAATTTTGATCGGATTAGCTTTCTCTGCGCTTTGGATTGTGTTCTATTTAACGTTTTATTAGTTTAAAATATAGATACTGTTATAAGGTATTTCTCCCGCCTTCTTCGCATGCCTTCGTGGTGTAGTGGTCTGCATGCTCGACGCGTAACCGAGAGGTCCGTGGTTCGATTCCCGGCGAGGGCGTTGCTGATTTTTCATGTCTCCTGCTTCCAAAAATACCTAATGTCTCTACATTGGCGCCCGAACTAAAAAGGTGGTGGATGATGATTCTCCACCACCGCGATTTGGCGATTGGGTCCCCAAAACTACAGTCGCCCTTTAAAAGGGGGAGTATATAAGGTATTTCTCCCGCCTTCTTCGCATGCCTTCGTGGTGTAGTGGTCTGCATGCTCGACGCGTAACCGAGAGGTCCGTGGTTCGATTCCCGGTGAAGGCGTTGCTCATTTTTCACCTCTCCTGCTTCGTAATACCCTAATGTCTCCACACTGTTTATATTGCGTGATACTGTGATATTATAGGAATGTCTTTGAGGGAAAACCCTGCGTTTTGTTATTTAGTGTTGTGATAATAATAAATTTTGTGAACTTTTTCTCGGACTTGTGCAACCCGTACGCACGCAAAAATAAGATTTTTTTTGCAACTCATTATTATTATTATTATCTTGAAAGAATATCATACCGATTTCTAAAGGTTAATCGCGGCTGAAATATTCGCAGAATTCTACATCTTGAAAACTAAGGAGCACTGAAAGCAAAAATGAAAACTTTTGAGAATTTGGGTGATAAATCTGGGTTAAAAATATAACGCTCCAAAGAATCTAAAAAAATCATGCGTAATACCGCCAGCATAGATTTTAATAAAATAGAATAACAAATTATTAAACAAAATTTTACAATTTTTTAGAAATGTAACTTTTATCGAAGAGGAGAATATTAAGCCATTCATATAAGAATGAATTTTCTTTTTACAACTACTTGCCAAAAGGAGTTGCTATACGGTATTGAAACAAAAGATAACGTTTTCTTTATTGGCGGAAATAGTTCCCCTCTGTGCAATTCAAGAAGTTTCATTTCTTCGGTTTTCTTTGTTTTGCTTTAAACCTATTCCTGATTATCTAAAAATGCAAGAATTTTACCTTTCAATTTTACATTCCAGTCTTCTCACAAATTAAAATGAAAGACAGGGCACAATTTTCACCATCCTTGCTGAAAGGTTAAAAACAGAAAGGCTCAAATGGTACGATTTTTGATGTTCTCATCCGGCAGAAGAGGAAAGAAAAAAAACCTGATTTGGGAACTCCCGAAATGACATATCACCGCATGATTCGTCTTATCTTTTAAAAGAATCGACGAAAAGAGAAACGTTTTAATGTGTATCTTCGATAATCGTGTTATCTTTTTGTAACTGTTAGCCTTTTCACGTTCGATTGGCTTCTTTTATTCAATATCACGTCTTCCAATTTCGTTTCTCTGTTACGGACGTTTCTAATTTTCTATTCTAAATTTCTACAGATGGCAGAATACTGTTACGTCTCGAAGCGCGAGAAGGATTTGTTTTCAGACTGCCTTGCATACGACTATTCTATTTGTGGTTAAATTTAGTTTACTTCACTCTGGCAGCTTCTATACATTATCCATTCATATATTTTCTTACTAAAGAATCTGATGTGGGCAATATGTGACTTCCTTGCACGTCGATTCATTTGAATTTATTTCATTCGAAACGATCCTCCAATCTTTAAGTAAAGTGATTAGTTACACAATAGTTAAAATATTGTTACGGATTTCGTATTTATTTAGCTATTTTTTTAGAACTGTAATTAAAACTGTTTTATTTTCCCGTGAAACGCAGACGATTTAGCTACGTCGGAAAAGTAAAATTACATGAGCGCATGCATTTAATATTTAGTAACTAAATATCTGGTAATTGCTGCTGCCATCGAGGAAAATCGAGATATTTATAGATTTTACCAGAATATTCTAGTGAATAATTAAAAAGCTTATGAAAGCGGAATTTACTTAATGCTGTTATTGATTGTAGTTTTGTTTACTTAATGCTGTTATTGATTGCAGCGAATTCGCTGCGAGATTGAATTAGTTTCTCTGTTTTAAATTGAGTTTCGTTTAACGTTTGAGATATTGTACGAAATATTTCAGCATTTTGTTTTATTTCTTGCGGAAAGAATTAATTTTATTAACATTTTATCGACTTACGCATTCAATCCATTACGAACCCTAGCCCGCAACAATATTAATTTTGAATAGACAATTATTAATTCAAAAGTCTTACCTGAAACAGTAAAAGTCCCTTTATTCCAGTCCTTTAATTAAATGTAAGTATTTTATCTATCCAATGCTATGTTTTTTAAATTATTGTGATGAAACCATCAAAAACAAAACACCGTCAGTTTGCCAAATTTTTAATTTATATTTGTAGCATGTTTTAAAAAAAATCTTTCGTTGCGAAAAACGGAGGTGTTCAACTAGATATATATCACACAGTGTCAAATACAAAACTTTAACATTTTAGGCCGAACGTAGTCTAAATAGATTCAGGAACGGTCAAAATAAATATTTCTGGTGAAATCTGAAAGTTTTCAGGATTACGGTATATCCTCGTACGAAAAAGTAAAAATCATGCGAAAGTGCATGACTAGATGCTTTAGTCCAATATTCCAAAATGACGGCTAATTGTTTTGGAGTTATGCCTGGTATATAAATACGTCCATACATACGTGCATACAGATGTCACGAAATAATCCATTTTACAGTCCTGTGTGTCCTTTATTCTGTGCGTACGTACAGATGGGACTAAAAAAAAAAAAATCTCATGTGTACACCACATAATTACCTTGTTCGGAATGTTACATTATACGCAATTTTCCTGCATTTCGTTTAAACAGATTGAATTAACAGTTAACGAATTTTGAATTAAATCTACTTCGTCGATAGCGCATAAATCACAATAGAATAAATACACTCCCTAAAGTTCACTACATTTATTTACCATAGCCACAGTTTGGCGCTAGGTTCACTTAACAGCGTTACATCTCATTCATTTTATAACTCAAAGTGAGCAAAAATGATAGCATCTGAAAAATTACCACAAGTTCTATTCAGATACTATAATAAATCTAAAACGTTCTATAAAAGAAATGAAACAAAAATTTTTTTTTAAAGGTTTCAGATTTTAAATTACGTCCAATGGGCCGTTTTTTTCACATTTTGTGTGTTACCTGTATTTATTAAATATCATGTTCTTCGCACTTAAACCATAAAATTCAATTCAACAGCAGTATCGAAAAATAATTTTAAATTGGGTGTATCTTTGAAATTTCCGATGCACAGTCTCAATGAAAAATTGATTGCAGATTGCCAGTATGGATTCCGGAAAGGGCGATCGGCAGATCTGGCCTTATACAATGTAATTACCACAATTCGAGATTTGAAAAAGGTAGAACATGTTGCCCTGGTGTCTTTTGACGTCAGGGCGACATTTGATTCAGTAAAATGGTCCTCCGTCTTAAATAAAATTTCAAAACTCAATATTACAAAAAATCTGTTTTTGACTGTTAGAGACTACTTTAGAAACAGGAAGGTTATTTTTACAGGCATTTCAGAACAGATGTATGTAGAACAGCAAATTTACAAAGGGTGCCCTCAAGGGTCATGTAGCGCTCCCCTGTTCTGGGCCCTGACAGTGAATACACTTCTCGCCGAGTTTAACATACCAAATGCTAGAATTGTATGCTACGCTGACGATATTTTGATTATCATAAATGGAGTGTCTCTGGAGAAAATACAAGAGACTTTTGTCGGTGTTGAAAGAAAATTGACTGACTGGGGTAAGAAAGAAAAAATTCAATTTAACATAGATAAAACATATGGTTTGTTTTTTCCAAGAGGCGGTGTCAAAACCCGTCCACCTAGATTGAAGTTTGAAGGAAATAATATTAAATTTCAGAACAGTATTAAATATCTCGGAGTCATAATAGATGAGAAATTAAATTTTATAGATCACTTCAAAAGTATTCATAGAAGTACTGAAAAGATACTCCAATTCTATAGAAATAATTTTAGCGGTGATACTCTACGGATGAAGGCGGAAATTTTGAAAAAGATCTTCAGTTGTGTGGTTTTGCCTAAGATACTGTACGGTATAGGTGCGTGGGGCCCAAGGGCAGGGGAACTGATCAGGTTGCGCAATAAATTAAACTCATTGCAGAGAGGCTGGATGCTGGCCGTTACAAGAGCATTTCGTACCGCATCTACTGAGGTCATAAGTGTTTTGGCAGGCATTCCGCCTCTCTCGTTCTCCTATGAATTTTATTATCAAAAATTCTTATTGTCTAATAATTTGATTGAGGAAATACAAATGGGAGAAATTACTGTGCATAGTGATGCTTTTCAAAGATTTTATGACGAAATAATACATCCAAAAGATAAAATATGTATTATTTATGATTGTACTTATTTAGAAAATCAAGAATTAGACATTTATACAGATGGCTCAGGATTCGAGGGTGGAGTGGGTTGTGCATTTGTTGTTTTCTTTCATGGAATCGAGATTTTTAATAACAGAATAATGTTAAAAAATATGAACTCAATTTTTCAGGCTGAAACTTACGCAATTTATGAAGCCCTCAGATGGATAGAGAAAACTCTGAAAGTGAGATATAATATTAATGTCTACTCAGACGCATTATCGGTACTTCAGTCCCTCTCGGGTCCTGGGCATAAGAATTATTTATTGCATGATATTAAGATTATTTATAAGCGTTTAAAGTTTGTTCATAATATTAAATTGCACTGGATGAAAGCCCATGTGGGACATAAGGGGAACGAGAGGGCGGATGTATTAGCGAAATCTGCTGCCCTTGGAGAGGGAGACTTTGATTGTTATATTCCTGCCTCTAAAAGGAAATCAGTAACAGCTCTGTATGTAAATAATATAGAAAAATGGAGGTTAAGCTGGGGGTCGTCAGATAAAAATCAAGGAATACTAAAGAAAATTAAAATTGATAAAAATATGAATATTTATAATGATATAGACGTAAATCAATTAATAACAGGTCATGGACGATTCCCGGCTTACCTAAAACGATTTGGTATACAAAATAATGATTGTTGTAGAACTTGTAACAAAGTTGGAGATGCTCAGCACTATTTTGATGACTGTATATTAACTGGGAGTGCAAGGGTTAAATATAAGAAGAACTATAAAATTGATATAAGGAAAAACTATAAGAACTTAATAGATTACAGTAGGACTGTTATGAAGATTCTAAATACAAATAGAGAAGCAGCGGGAATTGATGTTTAAGTGTTTAAAAATCCGTTCAATAGTCAGTTTTTAATGTATATTTTAAAGGAATGTATTGTTGATATACTGAATGTTATAATTTCGATGTTTTATAATTTTAATTTTGGTATGTAGTTTGAAAACTGATGTCAAAACCTGATGTTTAATTGATGAATTATAGATTTTGTAAATTATTGTTTAAAGAGAGGATGATATCATAAAACCTTCTTGCTAAATGTGAATAGAAATTGTAATGAATAATGTAAAATATTAGAAATGTTTGAGATATATTATCAATTGTAATTTTTATATTTATATCTTTTGTGATGGATCATGTGAAATGAGGCAACAGAGTTTGTATTGCTCTGAATTGTATTACATGTGTATGTGTTTTTCTTTTATTGACATTAACACAATTTAAGATTTAAATAATTGGGACTGACAGATAGAATTTCCTTTCCGTTTTTATATTTTTAAATATAAGTTTTAAATTGATTAATTTTTACTTACTAGTAATTTTAGATAATTGACATTAATTTTTTCACCAATGCAGTCCTTTGTTTTGCTTTGAACACTACGCACCTGTTTTAAAAAATTTTTCTGTACTTGGAGTACATGAAATTAGAAACTCATAAATATGCTTTATTTTACAAACGGGGATTTATTTAATTTAAACATATTGCCACTGAGAACTAGTGTCTCAGTGGTTGTTAGACGGACCCCACGGTTGATGATCTTTCCGTAGGTCAGATAGGCTTTTTTTCGGTTTTTTCGGTTTTAGGGATCTTAGCATTGGCTTTCTTTACTCCCCTGTCGTTGTGGTGTTTGTTGTGTGTGTTTAATTAGATGTAGATTTTAGATGTTCTATATTTTTGTGTTGAAAAAGTGGAGTTACTCTTGTCACAGTTCTGTTGGTTTTTTGATGGTAATGTATTGTGATTTTTGGTTTGTTCTTTGTTTTGGAATTGAGGCCTATCGTGTTTGATTGTACCGATTAAATCACAGACCTGTACATTTTGTTTTTGAGATTTTTAATTATGATTTTTGGGATTTTCCCTTTTTTTATTGGTAGTTCCCTGGTTTGTTTGTAGTATGTATGGTTACATGTTGTTTGTTCTTTTTTCTTGTAACTAACGGTGTGATTTTATGATTTTCTTTAGTTTTGTTGGTATGAATGGATGGATCGGTCTTTTAATTGCTTCCATACTAAAATGTGTCTTTTTGGTTTGATTTGTTCACATTATACTAACCCCCTTTTTTTTTTTGTTGCCCGGTTCTTGAGGCTTTGGTTTTCTGGGGCTTCGGCTTATACTATGATAGTTATTATATCGTTGTATTTTACATAATTTTCTTTTGGACACGGCCGGAGCGACCGTTGTCTTCATTGTTTGTTGTTAGATGGGCTAGCTCTTAATTTGAGCCATACGACTGGAGCATTCCAGTCAGGTGGGCCGGAGGGCTGCGCCCCCCCCATTACTACTACAGGGTGATCATACTTGGTGGCAACAATTTGAAAAGTGAAACAGACATTCAGAGTGATTCAACGCAAAATCGCGAAACGAAAACAATAGTCCTTCAGGGACAAAGCCCCTTTGGACTAATAAAAAGGAAAGAGTTTTTCACAGACGATTCAGCGCCGCTTACCTAATGCGCACGAGCTACTAATTAAATTCAGTCCTCACTTCCCGGTAAGGCAAAAATACATAAAAATTCAAATTATTTTCATTAAAAATTGAAAGATATAGACAAACATAAAACACCAAGTACAGTTAAAACAATTAAAAATAAATTTTAAAGTTAAAATTACAATTTGTACTCAAAAACCAGTTAATAACTTAAATCATAATTCCAGAATGAATCAAGCGTAATTTAATTCGCAACAATAAAAGAAGACGTTACTTTGTTGTTGCGAAGCTTAGTTGCTCTAGATTGGCGACAAATTACTATTCTGCTAAGCTTCAAATGTAAACCAATATGGCCACTATCATAACCAAGAATTAAGCTTCGCCGTACTTAAAAAACTTTTAAATTGTTGATAATTCCGCAATGATTGCATGCAGGTTAACTTATAAGGTATTTCTCCCGCCTTCTTCGCATGCCTTCGTGGTGTAGTGGTGTGCATGCTCGACGCGTAACCGAGAGGTCCGTGGTTCGATTCCCGGTGAAGGCGTTGCTCATTTTTCATGTGTCCTGCTTCGAAATAACCTAATGTCTCTACAAACTAAGGACATAAAAATCTTAACCGGAAGATAAGAACAACATAATTCAATCATTTTTTAAAGTCAAAAATTGCACAATTTACAAACTTATAAGGATAAAGAAACTGAGCTTACGGAGCCGAGTAACAGAGTGGATATATATATATATGTATGGATATATATATATATATATATACACTTTTAGTCCTGCCGATTGCAACCAAAATAGGAGGTGCACATCTACATGTTATAGCAGTCCTATATGCAAAATTTCAACGTTCTGAGGCTACTCATTTTGAGTTATGCTAGATACATGCATACGTATGTACAGAAGCAACAAAATAATCTCTTCAGAATCCATTTTAAATTAGTTTTCTAATAATTTTTGGGGAAAAGAGACTTTTATTCTGTCCTTACATACGGATGTCTCTCAAAAACATCGCTAAATTGCATTGGATAGCGGTCAAAATAGATATTTTCGTTGAAATATGGTACCCGAAATTTTTTGGGATTACAATACTTCCGTTTTACTTCGTACAAGGAAGTAAAAAAATAGTCAAAATGGAATTTGTGACGGTCCAAATTCGTTGAAATCTGATTCTAAGGAAGTAAAAGGATACAAACAGTCCGAATGGATGCAGTCTTTGAAGGGCATTGGCAACAAAGCCGCGAAACACCCACTTTTCCGTAGATGAATATATGTTGGGATACGGCAAACTTAATTGTTATTCCAGGTCATTTATTCTCAACAGATCTTGGATTATTAACGTCTGAAACGCAAGTTGTTATAAATAATAACACGGGATTGTTCCCGTTTCTTTCTGTGTGGCAGTTTTCTGCATTCATTATGTTCTGTATCTATGCGTAATTCGACTGTCTGTTTTGCCGCTTTTGGATTGCCTGCGCTGTTTTGTGCTTCTCCGAGTTTAACATCAACACCTACAGCAATTGGTCAAGTTCGGTCTCCTTTTGATATCAGTTTCGAGTTAGGCTTATAGTATTTCGAGAGAGAAATGATACAATATTCGTTTTTCAGAAACATTTGCTTCTGAAAACACGACAGAAAATTTCATGTTAAATTTACCATGCTTGAATTGGGGGATGGATCTTAAATCTTCCTTTCATTCATCTAAAAAATTCGGATATGGCCAACGTATGACCTCCCTTGAATTCCGTGTTTTAAATAGTCTGGTTTATCGTTTGGAAACAAACGCTAACTGGTTAATGCAATCGATAGAAAAGTGCGAAATACGAAATTTTGGATTTCGTTTGGTATAATTGGCCGCGTGTAGAAACAGCCTTTTCTGAATTTATACCAACGCAATCCAGTGTTTCTCTCTTTACTTTGTAAAGTGTTTATTTAGTTTGTCTAACCGGTTAAGTAGGTTTACTGTGTTTCCATTTTTCTGGTACAATGCTAATTTTAGTTCGCGCGTTTTCAAATGAAGACGGTATTGAAAGGGAGGTTTTGTTGTTGTTGCTTATGCTCACTTGTCTGACGAAGTCAGATGAAGCCCACGAAATTCCTCGTGGCAAGGAGCACAAGCTTACGCCTGCCGTTGGCAACAGCCTTCAGCACCTAACAGGCGACAGTGCGATTTGGCTCAGTTCCGCCCCCAATTTTGATGGAGAGCACCCTGGGGGGACGGGTCCGAGGGTCTCCCACTCCTCTCCCCTTCCACCAAACCACACGAGAGGACTTTCGGCTCGCCGCATATTTAGAGTGCCGCCATGCCGCTTCGACAATATACATTTATCAGGACTGAGTGTTCTGTGTATGCTCTTTGGAAACATGGTGAAGTACTTACAAGGGTTCTTCTTCTCAAGTCCTGAACTGGAACAGGGAGCGGAAAATACGCTATGTTCTGGTGTAGATACTGTATTGGCGAATAACTGCACTCGAAAGGGATTTGAAATCCTCTTTTATTAAATCACTATTATTTACACACTTCCCAACTCGGGAGAGATACAGAAAGTAAAAGACCACACTTGGGCCTAACTTAACAATCAAATAAATTTAAATAAATACCAAAATAGAAATTAAATTAAACTTTGCTTCGCAGAGCAATTCGCGGAGTTTGGCCTCTACCTAAAAGGGTGCGTAGCAAGATATACTAATACTAGCGCACTTCAATTTGTTTCAATATGCAATCACGTAGTAAGCTTATAAATTTTAACTGCTAGCTGGTCAGGCGAACGTTGAGCAGAGTGACCGTGATCTGAGACTAAAGCTCTCTCACATTGAGAGGTTTCTACCTCTGGTTTAAATAGTACTTACCTGTACTTCAAAATTAGCATAAGCTGAAAACGCGCGCTTCTTCTGACGGGAAGTTGAAACAGAGAGGAGAGAGAAAGATTTAAATTAAAATAAAACTTGGTTAGTTTAACTAAAACCTTACACATTTACAAACATCCATGCCTTCGTCAGGATTCGAACCCGAGCCCTTCGGCAGAGCAGTCAGCGCCGCTAACCACTGTACCGCTCGGGCGGTTAAAGGGATGTTTTAGTTGGTTTAAACGGAGCGTGTTACTCCTGTTGAAGGCCACGTTACTAGTTGAAATTTTACGGTGTCTTCGATGTTGCTTTGCCAATAGTCCTTGTCACGCCGCATTAGGTTTGAACCGTCTTAAGCGTTACCTTTCTGTGTAGCCTTTGGACTGATTTAAAATTTAACTTAGTTTTAATTTGAATTTTTTACTTTTGAAATGCTGGCTGGTTTGTAAGCGAAAGGAGTGCCTTCTGTTAACTATTTGAGTTCTTCATAAAGGGTCTTTTACGCCCTTCCTCCATTCTTTTCTTTTAACAAGCCGTAGCGATAATTTGCATTTAGTCATCCAGAGTCTCGACTTCCCAAAAAGGAGAGACCTTATAACTTTCTTTTATTAAAAATTATATTTTATTGTGTGGTCAAATAAAATGTAATTTTAATCTGTTTTTAATGAAGTGCCTCTGATATCTATTTTTCGTCAAAATTTGATTTTCTTCTATGTTATTCTATAGTATCGCCTCAGCTGAATTCGTTTTCATCCGCTCGTATATTCTCGCGCTGCTTAGGTATCAGTCGACGACGTTCTTACAACTCCAACAACATGATATATGCAACAATATTCTGTTATGTCGATTGCGGCAAAATTGTTATGGGCTTCAAGCAACGTACCACTTCTGATTGTCCATTGAAAACTGATATTAGCTCTCCCCTTTCCCTCTGTGGCAGATGCTTCCTTTCACGATCACTGCATCTTCAGGTCAATCGTTTCTTTCTGTCAACAAATCTCTCACGCGCCGTGTTTAGACACGTGAAAAAAATCCATTTTACCACTCGTGGTCTAGTTCCCATTTCGGGAATAAGACTTGTTCTCCTAATCCGATTGTCGATCGTTTTGTCATGCGAGCCTCTCACCCAACAGCTCGTCCCAGTCAGATATTCAGGAGAGCGAGTCGTCGGCGTGGAAACTGGGGAAAGGCACGACAAAAACCTTTGTTCGGTTTTATTGCTTGCTTTGTGTTGCATTCAAATGGCAGACAACAGGAAACGCGGTTTTAAACTTCGATTGCGACCAATTTCAAAATTATGTTGTTTGAAGCAGAACTTATTGCGTCTTTAGGAGCGTCTGCGTCTTTTAGTTATTATTTTATTATTTAGTATCGGTTATTACGATGTAACGAACCACCTAGTCATGAATTCTAACTTCGTTTCGTTGCATTCAAGTTCTTCGTCACTAAGATGTCTTGTCATTAAAGATGTCATTTTGGGACTAAAAGACTTTATGCAGGTTCGCAATTATTCGCCGAATTACAAAAAGGAGAGCATTTTCTGTTTGCCATGTCGGCGTATTTAATGAAGATATTTATTTTAGCTACGAGTAAAATGCTAGTTGAGTAACATTTCTATTACATCCAATTTCAGAAACTGAATTTTTTTTTCTTTTATAAGGTATTTCTCCCGCCTTCTTAGCATGCCTTCGTGGTGTAATGGTGTGCGCGAATTCGAGAGGCTCGTGATTCGAGTCCCGACGATTGCATTGCTCATTTTTCATGACTCCTGCTTCGAAATAACCTAATGCTTCTACAGAAGCGCCCGAATTAAAAAAGGTGGTGGATGATGATTCTCCACCACTAGGATTTGGCGATTGGGTCCCCTAATCGCCAGTCGCCCTTTAAAAGGGGAAATATATAAGGTACTTCTCCCGCCTTCTTAGCATGCCTTCGTGTAATGGTGTGCACGCTCGGCGCGTATTCGAGAGGTCCGAGGTTCGAATCCCGGCGAAGGAATTTCTCATTTTTCACGCCTTCTGCTTCCTAAAAGTCCTAATGTCTCTACATTTTGAATGACATTCGGTTATTTTTCTTATAATTTATTGCTTAGTGGTTAAAAATTTCCCCACTGCTAGTGTGCCGCTGAGTTTAAAAAACAGAAAAAAGGAACAATAAGCTTTCATTAACATGGTTATGATAATAAATGCGCTAAAAAGAGAAAGGTAATAATAGATTACATAATTCTATTGGCAGGCTTCATGACTAATAATAAAAGCGTGGGGCGCCTAAATGACGAAATTGCATTGTCATTGTCAAATGGGTAAGTCATTGTCCTGTGGGGTTTCACCTCCTTATTTCAGAGTTCAATCCTTAAAACCCAAAACCCTGGTAAGCGAATAGTCGCTAGACTAAAGAAGGGTTGACTACCCTTTATTTCTCAAAATAAATATGACACGATTAGCTCCTAACTCGGAGTGTACAGCAAAGCCTCCACTTGGGCTTGAAGTTAAATGAGTATAAAATTAAACTTAACTAAGCTTAACTAAAGCTAACTGAAAGATATAGCCGAAGCTATCAACGTTCTAAGTAGTTGACCTCAAAATCTTAATTAAGTCGGCGATGCCAAGCAAAGGCCTAAAGTATGGCCGAGCGTAGCAATAGCTTAGAGACGTAGCCAAAGGCAAACGCGCACTAGTCAGGAACTCGGGCTCTGTCTAACGAAGTCGGTGAAACGTCGACTCTTACTCATTTGCATTAATCACGTTTCTGAAAATACATTATGGTAGTAAATTGCAAGCTGAAACTGGAAGCTATAAGACAGATGCATAAAATAACTGTTATAAAATTAGGATAAACCTTACAGTCTTTTTAAATTTTCTGTTAATTGTCAAATGACATTTATCATGCTTTTGTAATTGGCGATATAAAATTATACATGAATTCTGTCAAGGAAATTATTTAATATGTTAACTGCCATCAAACTCTGTATGCTAAATTATTTTTCTCCTTTCAGTGCACTACCTATCGTAGCCGCTTTAAATAAAAGCTTACTGCAGAAAAACCTTTTTTAAGTTGTATTTTATTTTATGGATTATGTTAATTATGAGAGTTTTTCATTCAAACATGCCATCGCCACTAGTTGTTCCGATGGATGGCACCGATATTTACCATATTCCCCACTTTTTTTTAACTGATTTTAGAGAGGGGGAAATTTCAGTCCCGAAGAACCTAACAAATGTAAAACAGTCAAGGAGAAACTAAAGATAATTATCACAATGGTGTTTCTTTAAGAAATAAACCTGCATTCCAATAAGAATACATCGTAGTATTAATGTCGCAGTATCTTAAACTATCAAATATAAAAAATGAAGTTCAGTATTGTATATATTGTATTTTGTATAGGCCAATAGGATATAATGGACACCGACAAATTCTGAAGCGTTTTAATTTCATTAACGGTACCGAAATAATTTAAATATGTAAGTAAAATCATTATTACTAACACCGTATTTTAACTTAAGTATTAGGGTTTTCTCTGTTTATAATGTTTAAATGATATACTGTCTGTCTACCAAGAATAGCTCCCTCCATAGTGTCTGGAGGGTGGCGGTTGCTATAGCAACGGGGTTAGTATATTTCGAATAGGGCCGAACCAAGGGTTGCTTTATTGTTATTTTGTTTTTGGCGACTGTTGACTGAGGGGAAAAGAGTTTATCATTCGTCTTCGAGACAGCTCTACGGAAAATGGGTCAAGGCTCGTTTCTACGGCAACAGACAGCAGCAGACTAACTGGCGAGAGCTTTTCTTATGATAGACAGACTATACACAGAAATACAAATATTTGGATAATAAACATATTTTATAGGATGATTATGTTAATTATGTTATAGATTATACAAGGTGTTTATAAAGTCCCGCATCCATTTTGATGTTTAATAACTCATAAAATAATAAAGATAGATTAAAATTAATAACAGAAATGGTTAGATAGACTCAAAAAGTTTCATGACCGTCGTCAATGAACTTCCACGTGTGCCCCCTTCGTCGCACGGAGAATATCGAGTCGAAATTCAATTTCACGCCAGGTACCGGCAAGCACGTCGGCATCCACAGAGACTACTGCGGTTGTCATTCTGGCTTTTAGGTCATCAATGTTCGACACTCTCCACCTGTAAACGTTGTCCTTTACAAATTTCCAAAGGAAAAAGTCCGGCGGCGTTATATTAGGTGATCTGGGTGACCGAGGAATTGAGCCTCCTCGCCCAATCCATCTTCCTGTAAAATGGTCATTCAAAGAACTACGAACGATGGTACCCCAATGAGGTGGTGCACCATCTTGTTGCAAAAAGGCATGTGGATGAAGCTCTTCTAGTTGTGGAAATACGAAGTTTTCCAACATGTCAGATGAGATACGACTGATGAGACCGTCTTTTCTGTAAAAAAGAAAGGTCCAGTGACTCGGTCGTGCATTAGTTCACACCACACATTAATCTTTGGGGAATCCCTTTGTGCCTCACGGTATTCATGGGGGTTTTCAGATTCCCATATGCGCACATTATGGCGATTAACAATGCCAGAAAGATGAAAGGATGCTTCGTCGGAGAACATAATGCGCTACAGAAATTCAGCATCATCTTCTATCCTCCTTAGCATATCTGTTGCAAAGGTCATCCTCCTAGGCCTATAATAGTTTCCAAAAACAAAAGAGAGAAAAATGCAATTAATAAGCAGACAATGTTTAGATAAGTACAGATATTTAGACTAGAAAATGAAATTATCTGAAATAAACCACACGCGCAGACGATATTTACAGAAGTAAAGATATTCAAACCTAAACAGGAAAATATTAAGTTAATCCATCAATAAATGCCATAAGCTTGTTTATATCTTCATTATTTTATAAGTTATTAAACATCAAAATGGGTCCGGAACTTCATAAACACCCTGTATTGAATGAACCCTGTATGAATTGCAAAATGCCCTCGGGCATACAGTGGCGTTGCTTGAAGGTTACGAGCAGTTTCCTTCCTAAACGTTGGCGGGATTTAAAAAAAAAAAAAAGGAGCAATGCGATCTCAGTGTCAATCCTGAAAGGTGTATTTTAATCACGTTAAACATCGGATATCGTACTTTTAAGTTTGTTTTGTGGCTTTTTAAATTCTTGCTACGTATGTGCTTGTTATAGCTTTTTGTACGCACAGGTACCAAAAGTAATACCGCATTTAATCGCTCTTTTTTTAGTAATTTATTAGGTGACAAATGAAAAGTAATCATGGATAAGCTACAGGTAACTATTGCATATCATTTCTTTGAAAACGCCCATCAAGGTTAATATTGCAATACCTGTGGTATCTTAAGACAGCTTCATTTCTGCTTCCTCGTAAGCATATTCTGAAGTGCACATCTGTATCGCCACCCAGGGAGTGGCTTCTATAATGGACAATGGTAACGTTTCTGTCATTTCACATGCCTCTGCCGCGTTTTAAGGAAGATGGTTGAAAATGTTTTGCCACGCAATTTCTTGTTCAAAACTATTATATATATATATCGCTTTTAATATTAACAATAGGTATAACCAGATGGCTCAGAATGCATATTTTGAAGCTTACTCTTTCAAAATCAAAGGAATACAAGCATTGAGATATTAAAATACTAGACTCATTGTAGTATTTCCAGTTAGTCTAAGCTCAGTAAAAAAAATATGCACTTCAATTTTCTTAATCCGCGAGTGTTAGTAAATGTATAATATTCGAGGCTAATTGTAGTTTGAGTCATTTTCTCGACAGGAAGAGCAATAATATGCCAGGAACATTAATTCGAATATTCCAGTGCATGATAAATTTCGCGAAATTGAAATGTTGACAAATAAATCAACATATAAATTGAAAGCACTACGAGATTTTATACTAAAATGATAGCAGCATTTATACGCCATACATTTGTAATTGCGAAACAAATGTATAAGCTCATCGGTCCATTTTTGAAACTCCTTCCTCAGTGTCGATACTGTTGGAATTCTTGAAATGTTGGCGATGCTAAACTTTGGACCTTGACACTCCTCGTGCGGCTGGTATCCTGCTCCGGACCTTCTTTTCTTTTAATTCCTCGGTCGTTGAAACGGGACGCTTTTCTGATGGGCTATGGATTTTGGAATTCCAGTTTTCGCTTTGTCTTGTACTTTGCCGACCTTGCTTCTGGATCTCTGAAGAGTCTCTTGCTCCTTCTTGGTTCCTGGGAATGAATAGACCTCATTTCGTCTGGTTGCTTTCTTTTGAATCTTGCTTCTGGTTGACATCTTCTTCTGGCATCTTCTGGCGGCATCGGTTCTATAGTTCGCCGTTTTTGCTTCTGTTTCAAAAGCCTTTTTCGTTGTCTTTTACGCTCTGACTCTTGTTGAAGGGGAACTTTCATGTCTTTAGTACTCCTCGTTCTGGCGGAGTTTCCCTCTTGTTGAAGGTGTCTTCGTTTCGCTATGGGTTCTTCAGTGTTAGCTGCCCTTCTTTTCGTTGTAGAGGGATCCTTGTTTGGTGATGCTGAAATTACAACTCTTGGTGCTGTTTCAGGAGTCTGCAATAATTCTTTTAAGATTGGAAAATCCGTACGACTATAGTATGGCTTAATTTAGTCGATGTTGGCGATAAATTGTTGACCGTTTTCTGCTTTTAAGTAAACCGTTGAAAATTTTATCTTCTCTATGATAAAAGGGCCCTCAAACCTAGGTTCAAATTTGGCCACCCTATTTTCGGATGTCGATGAAAGGGAGTACTTTAGTTTTAGGACTTTTTGTCCTGTGGTATATTTTACTTCACGTCTGTTTTTGTTGTAATATAACTGTTGTTTTGACCTTGCCGCATCTGAATTTTTTATGGCATCATTTATGATTTTTTGAATGTCATTCAATATAAATTCTTCCTGTCTTTGTTGAACGAAAAATAGCTTATCCAGAGGCGTTAAAATTTTTCTTCCTAAGAATAGTTCTGCGGGGTTTTTTTTAGTGGTATCAACATTAGATCTTGATATATTATGGTGCAAGAAGAAGTCGGCTGCATTTGAAGAGGATGTTCCACCACGTGTCTTATTCAAAACACGCTAAGTTTGGAATTTAACAGTCGTCCAAGAGAAATAGCCCAAAATAAAATTCCTTACGGAACAGCATTATTGACTTTCCCTCTTCTTACCTGGCAATCAACTCTAAACTACGGAAAATAAGACACTGATTGAATATTTTTCACCGAGATGATTTAAGAATTAAGTTCGACAATTTTTTGCATGAGGAATATTTAAAAAATTGCATCAGTACATCCACTAATGGCATCGCATTCATTAAAATCCGCACAATTACAACCAGTGATTTCATTTTCGAAAACGTGTTTATATTTGTAAAATTAATAATAATAACAAAAAAATAGCGATAAACCTTTTTACTTTGTTGTACGAAGTAAAAAGGAAGTATTGTAATTGCGAAAAACTTCGGGTACCATATTTCAACGAAAGTATCTATTTTGACCGCTACCGAATGCAGTTTAACGATGTTTTTGAGTGGCATGCGTATATAAGAACAGAATAAAAGACTCTTCTTCCCAGAAATAATTATAAAACTGCTTTAAAATGGAATCTGAAAAGATTTTTTCGTCGCATCTGTGTGTACGTACGTACGTATGTATGTATGTATCTCGCATAACTCAAAAACGAGGAGCGTCAGAATGTTCAAGTTTTGCATATAGGACTGCTATAACATGTAGATGTGCACCTCGCATTTTGGTTGCAATCGGCCGCACCAAAAGTATATAAATATATGTATATAATTTAACAAGTCCTTAGTTAACCTGCATGCAATAATTGTGGAATTATCAGCAATTTAAAAGTTTTTTTAAGTGCGGCTAAGTCTAATTCTTGGTTATGATGGCGGCCATATTGGTTTACATTTGAAGCTTAGCAGAATAGTAGATTTGTTGCCGATCTAGAGAAACTAAGCTTCGCAACAACAAAGTAACGTCTTCTTTTATTATTGCGAATTAAATTTTCCTTGACTCATTCTGGAATTATGATTTAAGTTATTAGCTGGTTTTTGCGTAGAAATCGTAGTTTTGTAGAGTGATTAGGATTTATTTGGAAGCAGGAGTGATGAAAAATGAGCAATGCCTTCGCCCGGAATCGAACCACGGACCTCTCGGTTACGCGTCGAGCGTGCTGACCTCGAGGGCATGCGAAGAAGGCGGAAGAAATACCTTACATACTGCCCCTTTTAAAGAGCGACTGGGAATTAGGGGCCCAATCGCCAAATGGTGTTGGTGGAGAATCATCATCCACCACCTTTTTAGTTCAGGCGCCACTTGTAGAGTCTTTAGGTTTTATTTGGAAGCAAGAGTGATGAAAAATGAATGAATCTTCTCCGGGAATCGAACCACGGACTTCTCGGTTACGCGTCGAGCGTGCTGACCATTACACCACGAAGGCATGCGAAGAAGGCAGGAAAAATACCTTATAATTTTAATCGTAAAAATTGTTTTTTTAATTGTTTAAACTGTACTTTTTGTTTTATGTTTTTCTATATCTTTCAATTTTTAATAAAAATATTTTGAATTTTTATGTATTTTTGCCTTACCGCGAAGTGAGAACTGAATTAATAAGCAGCGCATGCGCATCGGGTAAGCGGCGCTGAATCGTTTGTAAAAAACTGTTTCTTTTTTATATGTTTAATTTCTTTTATACATCGCTTTAGATTTGTTATAGTATATGAAAAGAACTTGTGGTAATTCTTCGGATGCTATAATTTCTGCGCACTCTTAAGTTATAAAATGAATGAGATGTAACGCTGTTAAGTGAACCTAGCGCCGAAGTGTGGCTATGGTAAATAAATAGAGTGAACTTTAACGAGTGCGTTTATTGTATTGTGGTTTATGCGCTATCGACGAATTAGATTTATTTCAAAATTCGTTAACTGTTAATTCAATACGCTTAAATGAAATGCAGGAAAATTGCGTATAATTTAATATTCTGTACAAGGAAGTCATGTGGTGTACAGATCAGATTTTTTTTCAAAGCTTTTGTTCGTATTCTTAATCTGATTGTTATCAAGTTATTGATGTACATTTATTTGTATTATGATGAAGCGCATATTATAGAAAAAAATCTAAGCGGGTGGATGCGAATAAAGGGTTGCTGTAGAAATTATTATTAATTTTAGGGCTTGTTTCTGAAGGGACGGCTTTAAAGATAAACAGAGCACATTAAAAAGCACACACAAAAACACACTAATTATATTACAGGAGAGACCGTGATCCGTCAAAATAGCCGGCGACTCAATAGGCCTGACAAAGTCGCCCATGATAAAAGAACCTAAATTTGATAAGTATCAATACCTTATTTCTAGTTTCAGTTCTAAAATGTTTTTTTGCGAATATTCACTTGTAGCATTCATTATTTTAATTAACCAAATTATTTTGAGTTTGAACTTTCCTATCGATATCTCAAAGTTTCAGTTGCTGCCCGAATTTAGCGCGAGCGTGATATTTATGCAAATCGCATATATCTGTTAGCAGTTTAAAAGGCAGGAGTTAACGAGAGGAAAATCAGAGTCTTGGATTTATCGCCGTAAGGCTGCACGCGCAAGGATTTCCTCTGTCTACTGAAAGTTCGCCTTCATAGGCAAATTGCAATTACTAGTGCTTGCTAGTGAAATTCGCATTATTGCAGTTCACTAGGAGTTAGGCTTCCCTCGCCGTCCTACTTAAAGTAAGTTAGGTATCTGAATTGTTAACACACTTTATTTCATATTATTTTAGTTCAGCCCAAGTAGTGGCTTACACTCAAGTCGAGAGTTGTAATTATTTGAATTAAAGGGTCCTTTAAACCCTCCTTCTGACTTTGTAGTTCTTCAACACTAAAGGACATAGCCTAGATTTGCTCACTGTCCTCCACATAGGGTTTCACAGTTTATGCTCACGAAGAAAGTCAAGAGATTGAAGGAGAAACCTTATACACTTTTTATGTCATACGTCCCAATTCACATTCAACGTTAGTATCTAAAAATAGATAAAAGGTATTTTCTATTGTTTATATAAATTTTTTTAATTAAAAGAAAGACATGTTAGGCAACAAAACGAGTGTTTTATATCTCCTGCGTACAGTTAGACGCTAAAAGACTGAAACACTGTTCTCAGTTCAGAAGCCTGTGATTTTGTCGTGGCTGTTTTGTCGTGGGTTATTTTGCCAGGTGGCAGGGAAAGCCACAGCGAGGCCTGTGCGGTTCTCCCAGTTGAATGGTGTGGCTGTTATGCAAATACACTCATGTACAGAAATTAAGGATAATGTCAGTGCCCCAAATAAAGGTTCAGAAACAAAGCAAATGTGACTTACTCATAACTCCGATTTATTAAGCAAAAGATGAAGAACGAAACAGATGACGTATGTATAATACCATTCATAAAAACTACGACTTTTGCTACCGAGAGCAATTACAAAAAATATCTCTCTTAAAAAAATTAACATTACATGGTTCGTATGATGGTTAATACATTGTATGTCTCCCCGACGATGAAATGCAGTCCGTACAACGCCTAGGCATGGTGTATCATGTTATCGAGCTGATGTTGGGGAAGATTACTCCACTCAACAAGCAATTCTCACCGAAGTTCCGTTACACGTGTGGGAGGTGCTTGGCTACTGCAATTCGTCGGCCAAGCATGTCTTACAGTTGTTCTATCGGATTCAAGTCAGGTGAGAATGCTAGCCATCCATAGACGTTATATCCTCAGATTGCAGGCATTCCTTTACAATGTTTGTGCGATGAGGACAGGGGTTGTCATCCATAAACACAAATTCTGCGCTCATGGCATCCTTAAACAAACGTACATATTGTTCCAGAATGATGTCCCGATAAATTTGGCTTGTCATGGTTCCGATCTGAACATGCAAATCTGTTCTGAAGCTCAGTATAGTTCCATCCCAAACGAGCAATCCTGCACTACCGTAGTGGTGTCCGTTCAATGATGATGTTTTGGTGGTAACGGGTACCAGGAATTCTCCATATGAAAGACCGACGTAAACCTGGACTCGTCGGAAAACATCACACCAGCCCACTGTAACGATGTCTACATTGCATGTTCTCTACTGCAGGCTAAACACTGCCGACAGTGAGTTTCGTGAGCGGAACACATCTGAGAGGCCTGCGCGCATATAGATCAGTCTGTTCCAAATATCTGTACACGATTTGCCTTAACATTGTCGTCCCCGTGGCTGAAGATAGCTGACGAGACAGGTCTGATTCTTTGCTCCATCTGCTTCTTTTGTCATTTACTGTCAAATAAAGTTTGTCATTAGGAGGTGTAACTCGGGGCCGACTTATGCTGTAACGTATACTGACATTTTCACCATTTTGGAATCATTGCCAAAGCCTAGAGATGACTCTTTGGGCTACTCCAAGTTCCTCGGATACTTCCATCCGAATACGCCCACATTCCAGGCCACCGATAATTCTACCACGTAAAAAGTCATGGATATGCGTCTTGCATGCGATTATGGCACTGAGCGGCTTATGGAACGCTAGTGAAAAATTTTACTTCTTAGCTACCATTCTACACGCTACTCTTACACTGTCGTCATTGAGACGTAATATCGGCGTCATCTGATCACTTCCTGTAATTTGCATATTATTCTTAAAGATGTGTGCGATAAATGTACAGGTGAAATTTTTACTTTAGAGTTCGTTTTCCGTGTGATTCTGAATTATCCTTAATTTATGGACATGAGTGTAAAATGGATATATATGTATATATGAAATATGGTAAACACATCCCAAATTAATTTCTTTAATTTCTTTTTATGTAGTTCATTCCATCTGAAATGTGTGGAAAAATCTAGTTACGGGTCTCGAAATTGCAAAGTTATTATTCTTTTTATTTACAGACATTTTTATATCATTACTATAACTCAGAAATTTCTAAATCGTATTATGTGAGTTAATTCGTTATTTTCGATACTGATTATTTTACGTTACTTTGCTTTGATTATTTTACGGCTTGTATTTATACGTATCACGTTTATTGTTTGTGTGAATGAAAAGAGAATTCTCCGATTTCCAACGTGAATCCAGTCCCGTAATGCACTCCGGCCAATGCTGTTGGTGACGAGGTGACTACGTTCTGTCTTCGAGAAGAATAGCTCCCGCCACAGTTTCTGGCTAGTGGCGAGCCAACTGGGCTAGTATATTTCAAATAGGGGCGAACCAATTCATCTTTAAATGCGCCAGGCTGGCAAACTGAAAAGTAAACCTTCTAGACGTCCCTACGGAAAATGGGGCGAGGCTCGTTTCTACGGCAACAGACAGCTGCAGACTAACTGGCGAGAGCTTTTCTTATGACAGACAGACTGTAAATGGCCAATTGGTTCGACCATTCCAAAGGAATGAACTTTTTGCAAGCTGTCTTGCAGTTTGTAAAAGAATGGGGGAGGGGAAGGAAAAGCTTCAAAAGAACACCACGACTGACGGATTGAAGTACTGAAGAAAAGAAAAAGGAAGGGGGAGGAGGAAAGAGAATGTAAGAAAATATGAATGGATTTAGATTTGAACATCTCACCAGGGGATTTGTTAAAGTTTCTTGTGCATTGTTTCCGAGTTTTCGATTTACCCGTATGCTTTTGAATTCACTCCTGCTAAATTTTTATTTTTGTTTTATTTAACTTTATTATTCAAATACCGTTTTCTTCACATTTATGCCACATAAATTTCAACAGTAAAATTACAAAATTTTTAAAAGGAGCGTATCTCTGGAATTCGCGATACCGTGTTGCTATTAATTTTCTTCACAACCTTTTCTCAGGTCATCATATTAATGCTCACTTTTTTTGGTAAGATTATAAGGTATTTCTTCCGCCTTCTTCGCATGCCTTCGTGGTGTAGTGGTCTACATGCTCGGCGCGTAACCGAGAGGTCCGTGGTTCGATTCCCGGCGAAGGCGTTGCTCGTTTTTCATGTCTCCTGCTCCGAAATAACCTAATGTCTCTACAAGATGACTCCGATATATTTTTGTTTTTTGGTTATAAATTTTTTATTCAACTTGAATTTCAAATTAACTAAAAGAAGTGACAGTTTTCGAAGAATTCCCCCATGATTGTTGTAATCATCTTCCACAGATAAGAATATTATATTTAAAACAAACAGTCACTTCCTAGACACGAACATTAAATATATTTTTGAAAAGTTTGAATAGACTTCCTTTCGAGGTATGTTTTATTTTGACAGTTGAGAATTTTATTATTTCGTCCCTCTAAATACAAGTATTATGTACTTCTTCTTTAACACAAATTAGAATTCGTCGTTAAGAACGTTTTGGGGATTCTCTGTAATAACGCGCATTTTAATTCCGAGCCATTCAAGTAAAACTGCTTTGCGTTTAAAATCCTGGGCGAATTTGCGTTCAGATCTTCTCATTGTGACGTCATGACATCCGAAGCGAGTGCTGACGGGATAGCAAATGGAACGGAAAATTGCCATTTTGTTTTATCCCTACTGCACGTGCGGAACAGAACTTGCTGTTTCTTGGCGGAACCTATTCTGTGTTGTAAGTAGTACGCAATATTTATATTTCCGTTTGTTAC
>KK112981.1:141276-178084 GCA_000611955.2 Stegodyphus mimosarum | reverse complement strand
ACAAAAAACTGTCACAATTACTATTTTTACCTTTACTGATGATTGGTTATGTACCTGAAGTAGTTATTCCCAGTATACGAGTTAGTTTAAATGGGTAAAGAATTACAAATAATCTGTTTTGAATAAATTAGTGATTTTCTGATGTAACTAATTCATAATTAGCAAAATTAACCGGTTTGCAAAGAAAATATAACGAGTACCGATATTAGCTTTAATGAGGAAAGCTGGATTGTCTCCTGACGACATCCAGGACCTCTTGATGACCATACAGTAGCGATCTTCAAACTCGCGGAACGCTCAGAACTCTAAAGTTTCTAATTAAAGTAGTCATTAAATATGTTATAGATACTTTATTTAAAGACAATTAAAAATACTGCATTTTTTATTAAAATAATTTAACATAAAACTAAGGTAATTAACAGAACCGACATTGTTACTTATGTCCTTAACAGCATTATATTTAGTGACTGGGGTGTGTTTGCATTTTTTATACAAATTGTCGAGGTGTATCTCTGCTGGTGTTATCTGCCGTCGTTCTGCATTTAATTTGTTTTTGTATTTTGTTTCCACTTAAATCCCGAATGACAATAAAATGCTTATATCTGTGTAAGAAACTGGTGCTGTGTGAAATGAAGGCTGAATGAATCTGCAACCAAAACTTCAGGAGCAGCTGTTGCTTAAATTTAGATTTTAACATCAAATCTGTTGATATACTGATAAATTGTTCCCTCTCCTTACTGGCAAGCCTTTTCATTTATTGTAGTACTCAAAAGGGATTTTTAGGTAATAAACACTAGTCAACTAGTGTGTGTGCTTATAACATTCTTTTCTTTCTGGATCCCTGTTTTCTGTGGAACACAGTTTGAATACCACTCCTGTATAGCATCTATCTGAAATCAATTAAAAAAAATCTGACACCACATGACTTCCTTGTAAGGAATATTAAATTAGACGTAATTTTCCCGCACTTCATTTAAACGTATTGCATTAACAGTTAACGAATTTTGAATTAAATCTACTTCGCCGATAACGCATAAAACACAATAGAATAAATGCACGCTTTAAAGTTCACTATATTTATTTACCACAGCGACGCTTCTGCGCTAGGCTCACTTAACAGCGTTACATCTCATTCATTTTATAACGCTGAGTGAGCAAAAATTATAGCATAGGAAGAATTACCACAAGTTCTATTCAGATACTATAATGAATCTAAAACGATGTATAAAAGAAATTAAACAAATAAAAAAAGGAACAGTTTTGCACAGGCGATTCAGCGCCGCTTACCTAATGCACATGCGCTACTCATTAATTGAGTTCTCATTTCGCGATAAGGCAAAAATGCATAAAAATTCAAAATATTTTCATTAAAAATTGAAAGGTACTGAAAAACATAAAACAACAAGTACAGTTAAAACTATTAAAAAACAATTTTTAAATTAAAATTACAATTTGTACGCAAAAACCGGCTGATAACTTGAACGATAATTCCATAATGAACCGAGCATAACTTAATTCGCGATAATTAAAGAAGACGTTACTTTGTTGTTGCGAAGCTTAGTTTCTCTAGATTGGCAACAAATTCACTATTCTGCTAAGTTTTAAATGTTAACAAATATGTCCGCTATCATAACCAAAAGTTAGGCTTAGCCGCACTTAAAAATCTTTTAAATTGTTGATAATTCCATAATTATTGCATGCAAGTTAACCGAAAGATAAGAACAACATAATTCAATCATTTTTAAAGCCAAAAAGGAACAATGTACAAACTTATAAGATTAAAAAACTGAGCTTACTAAGCCGAGTGACAGGGTATATATATAAGCTTTTTTTGGTGCTGCCGATTTCAACCAAAATGCGAGGTGCACATCTACATGTTATAGCAGCCGTATATACAAAATTTCAACTTTCTGAGGCTCCTCGTTTTTGAGTTATACGAGATACATGCATACATACGTACCTACGTACGCAAAAACGCCAAGAAAAAAATCTCGAAAACATCTCGAAATTGCATTCGATAGCGGTCAAAATAGATATTTTCATTGAAATATTTTACCCGAAATTTTTCGCGATTACAATACTTCCTTTTGACTTCCAAGGTAGGAAAAAGGCAAATCTTCCTTTTTCAATTAAGTAAAGTCCATCCTCAATCTTAAAAGCCCTCAGGCGCTCACTTTTCGTGAGTGCGGGTGTGTTAGTCCCGCGGTACTCTAACCCTTCTTGGTGAGACGGGTACCACGATCCTGTAGCCCCAGTGATCCAGTCTCTTTACCCCTTAGCTACTATGATTTCCCGTATGGGACTCGTCATAAGAGACTATTACAGCTCTTGTTTCTAGCTTCGAGTGGTGAGAAAGCTGCCTACGTGTCTGTCGTGCATGGAAACCCGTCTCGGTGGAAAGGGGTATCCTGCCGGTTGAGGGTTCGCTACACACTGCCTTGCCTTCTGCTTCATCTAAACGGGAGGCAAACGGCAATGTGTTCAGCTCAACAAGCTGGTTCGCGCTCTGCCTCAATTAAACGAGCGGCACTTAGTTGTCCTCACCGGTGTCAATTTGTTGCCATTCCGACCTTAGTATATCATGGGTATCAGCTTTCGGGAAAGCAATGCACGAAAGCAATGTGGGGCTTCAATTTGCGTACTGGTCCGACTGGCTTTAACACGGGATCCGTAGTTGGGCTCCGTAGTGAAATGGGAAAATCGTATATCTTTTCTGATTTCAATAGGGCTTCAACAAATATTAGATTATCACGATGGGAAAAAAAACAGAGCAGTGGAATTCAGAAACCATATACTGAATTTGTCAATATATCTGCTGTGAAAAGAATACTTACTATCACTAATGGCAATGAATATAGCAACAGTCTGAATGGCGATAATCCTTGTAATATCTAGTTCACCTGTTGAGCTGCAAAAGATATCTCCATTTGTAATAAACACGCATGTTGAGGCATGCATTGGTGAGCCAAGAAACATAAAGTATCGCCGTTCAAGAGATTTGCTAATCGATGCAATTTCGGCCACTCGGTCTGCTTTTTTGCTTCGAATATCCAATCTTGGGCAAGCTGCCGTAACAGTTCAGCACATAAAACTCCAGGAATTCAGTCGAGGCGTAATCTCTGAAATCGACTTTCTGTTTGCTTATGAAGAAATGTTCGATTCCGAGCTTGTCAACGAAAATGTTTTTGTTGCTAAGTGAATCAAAATGCGCAAGGAAGATCAGTTGATCGACACAGAACACGTAATCTGATCTTCAAACGCCTGACTTGTCTAAGAACATTAAAACTGGATGCTTAAATTGTCATATAAAATCTTCACAATATGAAACCTTAACCTTTAGCTGGGGGACGATGCGATGTTCCCTGAGCCAGCGTTTCGGTCTTTCTAAGATCTCTTACCATAGCAACCTGACATGTACGCGATGTTCAGTAGTTTGCACGACAGTTAAAACTGCACCGCTATGCCATTGTGTATCAATTACAATAGTGAACATAGAGCCCTTTCTCGCTCGTGCCGAAAATGGAAATTAGAAAAAGAAGTCTAAGCTACAAAAGTTAGTAGATAGTTTAAAGTAATGTCCTCGAACAAACATGTCTTTCGCTATTGCTGCAAATCATGTCGGTCAATTACAACTCGATCTCAACCATATAAAACCCAGCAGACTGTAAAAAAACCCCAAAAAAATGAAAAACCGACTCGTACGGTACAAAAAAATTAACGGTACAAAGCAAACCAAAAAAAGGTCCCTCAAACAAAGTGAACAAGATAAAAGCTTTCTGTTGAATTGAATCTAGCCATTCTGTTGAATCTAGACCCTATTTACCTTCAGGTCTGCGGATTTTTTCTGGAGCTTTCAGAACATCTCTTATTCAGAGTCTGTATGTTGACTCTTACGAAACATCACTCCAACTGGGGCGTGAGCAGCTGCCTCTTTTTGTATTACTTCAATGTATTGGCTCAACTTTGCATCGTTGTAAACTATGTTTACTTGATGATTTGTGTGACTTTTTATTTGAGGCACGACCATCTTTTTCTTTAAAAGCTCATTCTTTGAGGAGATTTTTCTGTCTGGCTTGTCCACACAAGCAGTACAGAAAGTACAAATGAGATCAATTATAGACAACTTTTTCTTGAGCGCAGGTGTAGATATAGCAGTTGTGTTCCTATATGTATAGATGGATCGAAAGCAACTGGCAGTGTTGGGAAAGTATTTGCAATTGGTGATCACATAGAGAGCACACGTTTGCACTACGCTTGCTCAGTCTTGACGTCGGGGCTAACTGATTTAGATTATGGGCTTCTGTTTATATCGAAGTTATACTAGAGAAAGTTCATATAGATTCATATACTGCACTTTAGAAACTTTTTTCAGCATTAACAATCCTGTGGTTGTGCAAGTTCAATTTACGAATGCTTGGATATCCAATTCTATACTGCTGGGTAGGAATGATGTAGAGATCAAAGGAAATGACACAGCTAAATCTGCTGTTGATTAGTCCAGTTGGCGTGTTCCACTTAGGGATATCCACAAGATCATCAAGGAAATATTCAGTTTAATAACAAGCTTCAAAATGTGAAAGGAAAGGGAGGACGTCATCTTCTCATTAGTCAACTCTCGAGTACGACACAGATATCTTTCGACAGTTTGTTCAAAGTGTGATTAGTGTACTCTCTTTTCTTAGCTGAGTGTCCATATTTTAATATACTTGGGTTCAAGTGTTCGGACTTACCTCTTGATCGTATTATAGGGAGAGTATTATAATTTATTTCAATACCTGAAGGAGATAGGTCTTTAATAGGATATTGTTTTGAAGTTGCTTTTAGGTATTTAATGAATCTTATGTCTTTTTAGATTTATTTTACATTTGAGTTTTATGTAACTGTGCTTAGCGTTTATCGTCTTATTTTAGAAGTATGTTATTGTTTTAACCTTGCATTTGGCAGTAACTTGTCATTGTATCCAATTCGTGTGTGGCGCCGATAATATCTTCAGGTTCACCACCATCACGGTCAACCTTAAAATGTTCAAGCCGTATGAAAGAACTGGTTTGCTATACGTAAATTTATTTCTCGAGCCATACTACTTTGACATTCGTGCAGAGCAGATGTCGGTCAATTAGCAGAGACATTGGGTTATTCCGAAGTGGGAGATGTGAAAAATAAGCAATGCCCTCCCCGGGACTTGAACCACGGGACTCTCGAATGCGCGTCGAGTTTGCCGACCACTACACCACGAAGGCGTGCTAAGAAGGCGAGGGAAATACTTTATAAACTCCGCCTTTTAAAGGGTGGCTCGGGATTAGGCGATCCAATCGCCAAATCCTGGTGGTGGACAATCATTATCCATCACCATTTTAGTTCGGGCGCCACTTTTTTTGAAGCAGGAGTTATGAAAAATGAGCAATGCCCTCGCTGGATACTCGAACCGCGCACCTCTCAAATACGGGTCGAGAGCGCTGATCACTACACCACGAAGACATGCTAAGAAGGCGGGAGAAATACCTTATAACTGTTTGAGAAGGATGCTATGGCCTAAAGATGCTCGCACTCTTATAAGGCGTTTCTCCTATCGCAGTACGAGGAGAGTAAAGCCGTGGGAAGCAATAAGTACTTGCTAATAGTTATTATATGGAATTGAGCTGCGAAAGCAAACCTGTATGTAAAACTAAGGCTGTAAAGTAAAAACTGTAAGTAAACTGCTCATTAGCTGAAGAACGCGTTAGTCTTTCTAAAGCCGCGACTACTAAGGGTGTACTTGCCCTCTTTTTGGCTCCACTTGGACTGGGCGGAGGATATGTCCATGTATTCTAACCTCCTTGCTTATAAAGTTCATTTTATAACGTTCCATTAAAATACCGATGTCTTTAAGTCAGAGTCCTAGAGTTAAATTTCTTCCTTGGAAAAAAGCAATTTTCGTTTCTGTGCCTGCACTTTTACAAAACGTCGCCGACTTGCATAAAAGAGCTGACTGGCATCTCTTAAAACCCATGAGCTTAAATCGTAACTATACACAAGATGTATACACATTCTTATCGTGATTTCGATAAAGAATTAAGAAAACAGCAATATTTTGGGAACAAAAATTTCGCGCAACATCTTATTATTTCAAATGAGAAATAGGGTCTGTTGCTTTTAAACTGATGCTTCTTTCAAAGCGTCTCATGTTAACAAGCTGTGGATTAAAGTATATGTTTTTGCGCTTTCGAACAAAAATATTCCAATTCCATAATTAAAAAAGGTTGTGGCATATATGGTATTAAAACTTTAAAACTTCCAAGTGCAAAATAAACAACATTGATAATTGGAAAGGGGAAAACCATTCATTCTTACATGGAAACATAGAAAACACGGAAAGAAAACTCCAAACCAATACCTGAAAAAGGTACATACTGTTTCTAATATTTCTAAAGTTAAATTGCTGGTAACAAGAGAAAATCCTCCCACTCAGAAATCAGTCGCAAAGTCAATTAAAATACATCTGTAAAATGTCTCTTTAGAAAGAATAAATAAAATAATAAACTAAGATGCTTGAAAAAAGGTTATGAGGTAATTCTCCCGCCTTCTTCGCATGCCTTCGTGGTGTAGGGGTCGGCACGCTCGACGCATAACCAAGCGGTCCTCGGTGCGATTCCCGGCGAAGGCGTTGCTCATTTTTCACGCCTCATTCTTCCGAAATAATCTAATGTCTCTACAGCTAGCGCCCGAACTAAAAAGGTGGTGGATGATGATTTTCCACCACCGGGATTTGGCGATTGGGTCCTCTGAGCCTCAGTCGCCCTTTAAAAGGGGGAGTATATAAAGGTATGTCTTCCACCTTCTTCGCATGCCTTCATACTGGTCAGCACATCGACGTGTAACCGAGAGGTCCGTGGTTCGATTCCCGGCGAAGGTGTTGCTCATTTTTCATTCTTCTGCTTCCAAAAAAATTATAATGTCTCTACAAATTCATAAAGACAGAGCAACAAGTCATACTTCTAAAGACAAGTTTCACCTAAAGACTATTGTGCTTTTGGTTTGGAAAAGAGCTCTTTCGAAGGGCCAATTCACCACCCTGAATATTTTACGAGAAGCCCTTCTATGATGGAAATCACGATGCATACTTAAAAAGAAAAAGAAAAAAAAAGGAGACTATCAGATCGAACGTTAAAAAAATACTCTTTGTGTTTTAAACATTAATTAAACGGCCCCGAAACAGTGGTATAACTGCAGCGGAGCAAGGAAGGACATGTGTTCCTCGGCACATTATCGAGGCGGCGTCAGATGGATATTACGAAATTTTAGAATGAAATTTTTTACATTCTTGGCAAAGAGGAGGGGTCGCAAAATCTTCGGCAGAACGCTAAACACCCTAACTACGTCTCTCCCCCGAAATCGTTCTAAAAATGTGTAGACACTCTTTGTATATGCTAACTTTAAATTTATTCTTGCTCACCGGTTGTGAGGGTTAAAATAAAATGATGACACTTCGGACACTTTTCAAGTCGGCGACTCAATTTCAAAGCCATGCTAATTAGGGACAAACTGCCTTATTAGTTATGCTTTTTAAGCTTATCACTTCAAAATTGCTTTATTAAATGCCATTTCACTTTAATATTGCTTACTTAAATGCCATTTCAAATTTGCCATATGTTTCATGCCATTAATGCCATTTTAATTGCCATAGGTACTGTATAATTTTTATTTTTCTCCTTTTTCACCCATTAGGGTGTTGATGCAAGTAGCGTCATCTCTCCTTTAGGCACTCTGCCTTGGCTTTCTTTCATCTGTAGGTAAAGACTCTAAGAAGTCGATGCTTATCACAATCTTAACGAAATGAAATGAAGTCGGCGACTGTTCACTCAGATTTTCGTATGGCTTGCTAAAAACAACAGTTTAGACTTCGTCTCCTTCCAAACTCTCTTTCTCCTGAAATAAGACAGGAAGAAAAACATGTTCCGATATGTAGTCTTCGCATCCTATCTTGCGGCCGTGAAGTCTTCACCTTTAAAGTAACACGTTTAGGCGGGGTATGATGTAAACAACAGCGAGAAGAATGTAGCGTGCCAGTGTGACTGAGTAACGGATGTTGCCGAAGGAAAAGAAAGAAAAACAATTACGCTGGGGACTAGGAAGCGATCTGTTGTTACCGGGTGAGCCTTCATTGATGAACTGTTAACGGAAGTAGAGATCGACATGCGCTCTTACACATCAGGGGTTGTGAGCAAATTGAGAATAAACGGCGCGACGGAAATGCGCTAACACTCCAAAGAATTCGTGACGTAGACTACAGCTTTTGCCGCTCGGGCAGCATATGAGCAAAATGTACACTGTTAAAAGGACCACGACTTGAATTTGGCCAAAGACAGTCCAAATGAGGGTCACCATTAACTCCGCCTACATGAATGATGTCATTTTACTGACGTTTGTTTACATTCTGTTGTTACGCTTTGCGAAGTGCGTTCTTTGTACGTTAAGTTTTTCGGAATCAAAGTGTTTATATATATATATATATGTGTGTAATATTGAATGTTTGTTTCGGAATATTTGTCAGGACTGAGTGTTCGGTGCATATTCTTGGCAAACATCTTCGTGAACTCCTTAAATCCTGATCTGGAACAGGGAGTTGAATGCAGTTATGTTCTGTGGTAAACTATTGTGATTAAGTGATAGAAGAACTGCACTTGAAAAGGATTTAAAATCCTCTTTTATTAAATCACAATTATTTACAACCACTTCCCAACTCGGGAGGGATACAGAAAATAGAGACCGCGCTTGGGTCTAAAATGAACAATCAAATAATATTTAAACTAAAGCTAAATAGAAATTAAATCGTGGTTGCTCGCAGAGCTATAACGCGAGGTTGTCCTCTAAACTAAATGGAGCGTATCAAAACTTAACTAATACTGACGCACTTGGAGTTACTTCAATAAGCAATCACGTAAAAGCGCTATGGATTAGAATTTAAATGCTAGCTAGTCAGGCGAATGTCGAATAGAGTAACCGTGGTCTGAGACTCAACGCTCTCTCACACTGAAAGGTTTCTACCTTTTTTTTAAATAGTACTTGGCTCCACTTCAAATTAGCATAAAGCTGAAACGCGCGCTTATTCTAACGGGAAGTTGAAATGAGAAGAGATAAAAAAAGTAAACTTAAAATAAAACTTTGTTAGTTTAACTAAAACCTTACATATTAAGGATTATTCTACTGTTCCAATACAAAATTAGATCCAGTCGGATGGTGACAATGGGCTATGGTGAAATACAGCTCCTGACTAAGACCGCTTTATTAGAAAAGATGCTTACCAATGTTTTTCCAGGCAGATGATTGAGTAGATGTTAATTGTAAGAGATATGTGCTTATACACTCACACATGTATGCATGTATTATACAAGTAAACAAAACAAAAATTATAGTGCATAAAACTGCAAAGTACGCCTATGTAAGCTATTATATCAAATGGAATGTTTCTGTTCCATTTGATATGAGACTATAATGAGACTCATAATGACCATTACCCATAATAACCATTTGATATAATTCCATTTGCCTGGAACAGACAAGACTGTCCGAGTTCTCTTGCAGTTGACACAATTTTATTAAAAATTTATGCCAAACTAAGGAAATTTTTTTTGCTTGATTTTAATTATGGTTCTCATGTTTTCATTTGTCGGTTGGCTATGGATGAAAGAAACTTCATATTAAGGAACACTACTTTTATGCTTACATAAGCAAACTTAAATCTACTCATAACTTACTTCGACAAATTTATCCTTGCATCTTACGTATCTCGTGTCTTTCTTAATCAGTAATTTCACAAAAGCTTTACAATCTCCATTTTTTGAGACATTGTTTTCGTTCATTAATCATTACTAACAGACAAAAGTATAATAGTTATAATGTATATATTAATCATAATAGTTATTAATAAAATTTATTCTTATATATACATACATAAGTATAACAATAAAGACGTAAAGTAGGACATTTAGAACTACTGTTTCACAAATAATATATTAATTTTTAAATAAAATTAAAGTTAGAAAGCTTTAATCTGTGTATCGTTAAATTACTTAATCATATATTATAATTATATATAAGCATAATGCCTACATAATCGCGCAAATTGAGTTACAATATATTATGTATCAGTAGCATAACGATTTAGGCACGATTAAATTTATGAAACTAAGGAAATCAATAAATAACGATTATGTATTTAACAAATAAGATGTTCACAATTTGGGTTTGAAGTTCTGGTATGCGATGGAGTATTTGTTTTCTGAGTAAATTCTTTGTAAAAAAAAAATACACGTAAGGAAACAAATTAAAATACTACGTCTGTTTTTAAGAAAACTTTACCTTCAACAATTTAAAATTATATAATTTTGGGGGGGATGTTCGCAAAACCATCATGGATATTGTAAAGATGAATTTGATTGCTCTTCCTTTTGTGTGGGCAGTAGAAAAAGATTTTTTCTATTCAAATTATACATTAGTAGTTCTTAAATGCTTCTTAAATGGTTTTTATTTACAAAACGCTTCTCACATATAAGAACACTTGGACAATGGAGAGGAAAGTTCCTACTAATATGACAATATTTGCAAATTTTTTCTGGAGATTTATTTTAGAATAAACTGCAAAAATTCAAAAGGATTGTTCTTCATTGTTAATGTCTTTGTGATAATTCAGTTCATATTTTGCATTTAACGCCTTCCAAACAGAGTTATATCCTCAGAAGCAGAATGCCGTTCATTACTTTTGAAGCCCAAGGAAAAATTATATTGCTTCGAAAATCTAATCCGAATATGCAAGAATCTGTAATATCTGCTACATATGCCGGGGTGATGGTAAGCGGCATTCCCAAACGAGATGTTAACCTGCCTAACTTTCCGTTGATGGGGATTTTATCTCCGGATAAAATGATTACCCCGAGCTGCCTTAGTTGCTCCTCCATCGGTGAGCATTCAATCCGACTTATGACACTAAAAATTGTTGCGTGCGTACGGGTTCGTAACAGATTGAAAGTACACAGAACTGATGATAGTTTGGTAAAATTTATTTTACCAAAAGAAACACTTCACGGTTCTTGAACTTTCCACATAAATAGTCGTTTAACTCGTCACAGTATTACAAACTACAGTTAGTTACACTCCAGACTACTAAGAGCGTTAAACACAACGCAATGAAAAGCGCATCTAAAAGGCGAAACTTTCTCGGATATCTCAAAAGTCCTACTTCGGCTCTGAACTAACAGCTGAGAGCAGATGCTGTCTCTGGTCTTGTATAGTTTTTAGCGGCCGCCGTGAAATCTGTAGTGCTTCTCGAAATAACTGGAAGGCATGCGAGGGCAGAATACGGTTGCAGTTGCATATATAGATTAGTTAGAGTTTTTCAGTTACTGTACCTATTAGAGGCCGAACCCGAATGCTCGCCAAGTCTGGCGACTTTGAAAGATTTCTTGCCAAATTTGGCGACACAAATTATTGGCGAAAACCATCTTCAACTATGTGATATCTCGCCAATTTAGGAAGATGCTCGTTTACTCAATGTTAAATAGACCTTCCGGCAAAGCATCGCCTTTTTAGGTTTTCATGTTACTTCGTAAAAAAAAAAAAAAAAAATCTAAAAAAAAAAAAAAAAAAAAACCTAGAATTCCACGTATAATTTTACTCAGATTATTAATATATGTAACGAAATTCGTAACAATAGAGTTATCATAGGAGTACTGTTACTAAATGAACGTAAATGAGATTCTTACTTATCGCGCATTCTTTTGTATGAAATGTACGACGTGACCTGGAAAGGTTCTAAGTAGATGTTAAACGTAATGCGGTATCTTCTCATTCGATCTTCTAGAATTCGAATTATGAGGCTTTTTAAAAGTTTTTGAAACAGCAGTTTAATCTCAACTGAATTCCTAAATTTGCGTGTAAACTCGAAATAATTTCAGCATGGTCGTGAACGGCTTAAGATTGTAATAAAAGTGACTAATTAACGCGGCGCATTTTCCTTGCGTTGCTCAAATGAGCTTCCGGAACTTTAGATTTTCCAGGGGCAAGTTGCTCCCAAATCATTCATCGAGGGGCATGGAAGCGAAAAGGTGATTTTAATGTTACAACGTACGATGCCGATGGATTTTAACGTTTTCAGTAGATAGAAGTCGATAAAGTATATTGTTTCTATTTATATTTTCGAATCCTATTATAGTTAAATACGCAAATGAGAAGCGAATAATGTTTAATATGTAAAGGTATTTCTCCCGAATATTTGTTAAAGGTTTTTTTTAGAGACAAAATTTTTAAATGCAGTTTTTCTCTAAACCCATTTTTTTCCCAATTCATATGCTCATTTTCTGTCACAAACGAGTGACATCTGAAAGAAATTCTCTACAGAAAAGTTTTGTCCATTTTTGGATATAAGTATATTAAGGAGTTTTTGTCGGAACTGAGATTGAACTCACAAAAACAATTTATTCGTCAGATTCAAAAACGAGGTACTCACATTCTCGTGAAAGTGTTTTAAAAATTTTAATGCTTAGAATAAACAATAAAAGGCCTCCCAACCGGTATAGTGGTTAGCGTCTCTGACTGCCGTGCCGAAGGGCTCGTGTTCGAATCCATCCCGGAGAAGGCATGGATGTTTGTAAATGTACAGTGTCGGGGTGGCATGGCGGCACTTCAAATATGCGGCGAGCCAAAAGTCCCCTGATGTGATTTGGTGGAAGAGAAGAGGGGTGGGAGAGCCTCGGATCCGTCTTCTCGGGGTGCTCTCCATCAAAATTGGGGATGGAACTGAGCCAAATCGCTCTGTCACCTGTTAGGTGCCCGACCGGGGCTCGGGCCCGAGGCCCGAGGCCAACGACAGGCGCAATCTTGCGCTTCTTGACACGAGAAAGTTCCTGGGCTGGAGCTGACTCTGTCAGAGAAGTGAGCATGAGTAACGACAACAATAAAAAATTTATATTAGAATAAAACATTGAAAATTAGAAAACAAGGATCATTTTAAACATCTTTTTAATTAAATTTTTTAAAGAAAATTGAATTTTTAACATATATTTGATGAAACGTATACGCAAAAAAATTCTTTTTTAAAAATAATTTTTAAATTTGCTGTCATCTTAAGCTGGCTCAGATAATTATCGGCGCGTATTTTGAAACATCGGCTAGTAAGAAGCTAAAGCCGGGATATATCTTTAAGCAGAGCTGGCCGAGAAATGACTAACAGTAAGACGCGGTTGTCAGAACCTCCGATCTAAAGAGCTTAAATATTAAAAAAACCTAGTTAGCATTCTGGTCAGAGATACGGAAAGGAGAAGTTATCGTAAAGTGTTAAATCGTAATAAATGGCTAATAAAAGACTATATAAAAACTTTGTTTTAATATTTGTATGAAAATAAATAGTAAAAATATTCACGAGTTTAACTCTTACTGAATACGAAATTTTGGATTATATTTTATTGGATCATACGTATAAACCGGTTTTTCTGAATTTATACCGACGTAATAAAAAGGTTGCCCCTTTATTATTATTTTTATTTCAGACTCTAATTTTATGAAGTCTTTGAATAATATATAATTGAATTGTTTTTCAATTAAAGAAAATAAACATTTTCTACGAAACTTAAGAGTTCCATGTTAAAAAAAAAACCTCCGTCTCTTCATATCAAATCCAAATCTACTATGTTGTTCTTAGTCTTGCGCGAGTTTTAATTGGCAAATATGGGAAGTTTTGAGTTGCATCATAATATATTTTTTCACAAAAATCGGTTCAGAGCTTCAAATAAAGTATCCGTTCCGGTTTATCCATTTTACGCCAAATCTAATATATTGTTCTCATCGATATAAAAGTCTTAAATATTAAAATTTAAAAGTTTAGGATTAACTATTAATATTGTTTTTCATTAAAAACTGTTATTCGCTTCAACCTAAAGGACCACTTCTGTTATGGGGTTCAAACAAAGTATTACTTTTGGTTGTAGAATTTTGCCTAAAATCTAATGGACTCTTTACATGCACCCAGGAAGCTGAAGTACGGAAAACAGAATTTTTTGGAAATTTCATATTAGGGTTATCGTGGAGTGAAAATCTCAACACACATACGGGATGGTAGTATGAAACATATTTACTGACAGCCATTTTTGTACACAAACTGTCGATATGAAGCTCCACTGATGTTATCTGCAATCGCATTTCATATTATTCATTTAATTGATTTCTCTATTTTGTTTTGTTGCCAGATACGGTGAGAAATATGTTTCACTTAAATGCGCTGTCGCTAATGACATCAAAATGTTTATAGCTGTGTAAGAAACCTCTAAGTATTCTGCATGAATCTACTACCAAAAATTTAGAAGTTGGAGATTTTAACTTTGAATTTAGATAATGTTGTCTATGAGTTGTCCCTAATGATGCCGATAAGTTGTTCCCTTTCCTTCACTTGCAAGCCTTCTGATTTATCGTTCGAACGGATTTTTTAGCCAATAAACATTGTCAACTAGTGGGAGTGCTTCATAAGAGGTTCCACGAAGGTCTTACTTCAGAACTGACCTTAACGGTTACAGTTGGAATTGCCAGCATTGACTTCATTTTACTTGTAACTGATTTTTGATTAAAAGCCAGAGTACAATTGTTGACCTTGTAGAGACATTAGGCATTTTTGAGGCAGGAAGCGTGAAAAATGAGCAACGCCTTCGCCGGGAATCGAACCGCGGACCTCTGAAATTCCGGCTCAGTGTGCTGACCATTACACCACGAAGGCACGCTAAGAATGTGGGAGTTATACCTTATATACTCCCCTTTTTAAAGGGCGACTAGGGTTTTAGGGGACCTAGTCGCCAAATCCTGGGTGTGGAGAGTCATCATCCACAACCCTTTTAGTTCGGGCGCCAGTGTAGAGACATTAGGCATTTTTGAGGCAGGAAGCGTGAAAAATGAGCAAAGCCTTCGCCGGGAATCGAACCGCGGACCTCTGAAATTCCGGCTCAGTGTGCTGACCATTACACCACGAAGGCACGCTAAGAATGTGGGAGTTATACCTTATAACCTGAGTGTTAGAAATTCTGCCTATTCGATTTTTATTAAGAAAAAATATATGAAATGATGAAATGTGAAATCTCTGGTGTAACTGACCTTTCGCCGATGCTGCGGCTTCCGCTGGAACGCGAATGTCGATCAAAGTATGTAAACAAAAATAAATGTCCTTGCTTCGAGGCCTTCGAGTTCAACTTGACCTCGAACATGAGAATGGTCGGGATAACGGCGCTTAGCGTGCTTCGTGCCGAACGCCCTGATCCATTTTTATAATGTTTGCGGAGGGCATTATGATTCGAGTGATCGAACTAATTCCTTGTTAGTGGTTGAAAATGTTTATGCTAGTTGCAATCCTACGTATAATTCTTAAATCGCTGTTAATCGGATTACTGATAATGGCAGTAATCTATGGGCTATTTTTGCAGTTGTTGCTAACTTACGCAAACATATTTTGCTCAAAAATGGAAAGCGTCGCGGAGATCAAAATTTATGCAGATGCTTGCTAAAGCTGCACATATTCTCTAAATAATCAATAGATTTTGTGCCACATGTAGAGTTTGAGTAAAAAAAGATGAATTAATTTTTATTCATTTATATATTTATTGCAAGTAGTTGCTTGCGCGGCCATCCTCCTATATAGTTATTATTAAAAAAAGAGCTTTTATATAAAATGGATAGGATAATTAATGCACTGAAAGCAAAATAATTTATCATGTATTTTAATGAGAATAACAGATTAATAGTTCATCTACAATTTTATATCGCCATTAATAAAATAACAAAATCTATCAATTTAATTGCATAATCAAATGTATGAACCACTATCTTTTTTCATTTTCTTTAATTGGTTTGCATTGCCAGGTACCATATAACGTATATTTCTCTTTTGAAACATGCAACGTACGAAACTATTTATACCCATTTAGTGAATTTAGTGGTCTCTAATAGCGAGTAAATATCTGTTTTTATTGACTCCGCTACGAGGGTATGAGCCTAATAAATCCATTCCGAGTAATTCGTTTGGAAACGTTGCCTGTATACAGTTTTAAGTACCCGGCCGGGCTGTAATTAACATCGATATTTAACTGACAAATATGTGCTTATAAACTCTGCAACTGCAGAAAATATACAGTTTCTCGCGATTTCGTTGTACTCCTTTCCTTATTCCCAGGTGGCCAGGAATGGATGAATCGTGTAATTCACTTAGAATGTTTATCCTTAAACTCTCTGGGATAACCAGTCTAAGCTGGTCATTTTTATTCTTCGTTTTTAAATAAAATAAAAGATTACCGATAAGTTTTCGATTCTATTACTTATGGCCGTAATGTCTGGGTACTCAAAATGATCCGGATCATTCAAATAAGAATAAATATTTTAAAATTCGGGGTCTCTTTGCAATTCCTGTATGCTAGTTTCGCGTGAGTTTAGGATATTTGCCATAAACACAATGCATTTTATCATATGTCCTTCCTCATCCAACTTTATTCTTGAGATTACTTCGGTCACCGTATTTTCCTTCCCGGACTATGTTTGATAACTCAGTTCTTGAAATTTTAAGAGCACACATCAATCAAGCTTGGTGATAAATTCTTTCCTAGATATAAATGCCATACGCAGCGTGAGAATAAACTATAATAGGCTATTTGCCAAAGTAGAATTTTTGTACTGCTAATAAAACTGCGAGCGTTTCTTGTCCCGTGGCAGTATAATTCCTTTGTGTTTGCTGAGTTATGCCAAACGTTGACCTTTCTACATAATAACATCACCCAATGCGTATTCACAGGCATCTGCATCTATCTCCAAATGTTCGTCGCTTTCAGGAAATTTAATGCAGGCGCTTGAATTAATACTTGTTTTAGATGTTCAAACGCCGTTTTGGCCTAGGCAGACCAAGTAAAGCGGATTTTTTCCGTCTTTAATTGGAGCAAGGGCTCAGCTATTTTAGTAAAGTCTTTAGAGAAACACATGGCTAAGAATGGAGATAATTTCTGTGCAGCATTCGGCGAAAAGTAATTTTTGATGCCTATTACTTTCGAGTTTTCAGTTACAATTCCTTTGTTGGATATTTTACAACTTAAGTAGCGACGTTCTGGAGCAGCGAACTTCCATTTGGCGACATTTCTTTGCAGTCCAGCTTCATTTAGAAGAGAAAATACTTCTAAGTCTTTAATATGATCATCGTAACTATATCGTCTCAGGACATAAACGTATTCTTCCCAAGGATTGGTTTGCGAGATTGTATCCATTGCGCGCTTTAATAATAAATGATTGCCGAAGCCGAACGGAATTCTCAAAAAGGCATAGACGCCGGGCTTCATAATGAATGCGGTCTTCGCGCTGATCCGGAAATATCCAGATGTCAGATATAACGTTGTCATTAATCAAGCTGTCATTAATCATCCAATAAGGGTTTGAAAGTTAAGCTGAGCTGATTTAATTTTACGAATAATCTCTTCAGTTGATAGACAGGATGCTTAGTCATACTATTAAGTTTTCTATAGTCAACTGCGAAACGCTATGCTTTGTGGTTAGTAGGTGAGAGAACATTTTTCTTAATACACAGCATCTCCGGGTTAGCATAAGGACTGCTAATTAGTGTTATAATTTTATTTTCTAGCATTTCTTGGATATGGTTCTGACTTATTCTCTCTTTTATTTCACCGTAACGATAAAGTTTAGGTTTCACTGGGGTCGCGGTGCCCCCATCTATACTAGGATTTTAAGATGTGAGTGTAGCCTGGACAATCATCAATTAAATTTGAAAACTGACTTGTAGTTTTTCTTACGGCTCCAAGTCAATTTCCGGTGGTTGCGTCCGTCATTTCTCCATCTTCAAGTGTAAAATAGAAAGTTAAGCTGAGCTGATGCCGCATTAAAAAACATCTAACCTTAAAATTAGGGCAGCTTGAAGAGTTTTCACGATAAGGGAAATCCCCTTTAATTGTTCGTTTTCAACTATTACACACGATAATATTTTGCCTAATCATGTATGCTGCTTGTCTAGGAGGCTAACAATTTTTTCTTTCCTAAATTAAAGAGTCTGTTTTCTAAAGTATTTTCGAAAAAGCGTTTTTCAAATAAAGCTACACTGAGCTTCGGTATCGATCACTGCTTTTGCAGAGTCATTATTTAGTAACATCTGTACAACTAGCGACGCCAATTTTTAACTATGACGGTAATTTAATTGAAAAATTGAAGGATTTTTCTTGATTATGGGATAACTGTACTCTCTTACATTCAACACCCCTTCCTAGTTTAAATTTTCCGTATTACTTTCCGATCTGTTTTGTCTTTTACCCTTCTTATCGGAGACCTCTTCGATAAATAATAAATTTGATAAATTCGAGAATAAAGCAGCGCCGCAGATTACTACTCTGAGGAGAATCGAAATTAGCTACGTGGCCTTCAGCAGGCAAAACACACTCTGATTCTACCCTCTGAAACTTTCCTTTAAATACTGTGTTCTTTCTACATCATTTGAATATCACGCGAGCTAGAAATTTATATTCTGACCGGAAAATGGAAATGAGGAAGATAGGAAAGCTCATTAATAACTGAGAATAAAATAACTGGTTAAAAACCAAAAGCGATTACAGCCATTTTCTGTTTTAATTTATATACGGTCGTCCCATGCTTTTATTATTGGTGATATAAAATTGTAGATGAATTCCATAAATAGAATTATTGAAGCTATTATTCCCATTAAATAATCGCCAGTTCGTCATTAAGTGCGCCAAGACGACAAACTCAAAAATAATGTTTCCTCAAGAAACGCTTTTTTCCCTCGCTTGCTTCAGACTGCATCGCATGTTTTTAAAAATATGCAGAAAGTCCTTAAATTACTGTTTTGTTTATCATTCTTTATTCTTCTTTACCATTCGTCAAAGAGGGCGAAAATTTTGTTTCATAATCTGTGACAATTTCAGAACATTATATTCGGTACATTTTTAAATATTGAAATGGTTTAAAATCATGAACGTCAAATAGTCTTACAAGTCGAGCGATTTTCAAAAATTCGCCAGAAATTCAAAAACTACGTTACCATTTTCATACAACTTTCATTGAAAGGAATTTTTTTTCCGATGGTGTAAGCAGTAAAATTCTAATATTTTCAGTTTGTTTGCTAAAGGAAGACGTGCGTGAAAAACCATTTAGGCATTAAATTTGTCTTCTTAAATCAAAAATCTTAAATAAATAAAAAAAAAATTCGAAATTTAAATTTCGTAGCCATGTTCGGGGGTGTTCAAAATTTACGCTCTAGGTGCCACCGTTTTACTACAGTGGGATCAAATTCAAAAAAGAAATGATTGCATTTTCCAGAGTGACAAAAAAATCGCTGAGTTTTCTAATTAAATTTGAAACATGAATATCTTACGTTTCCCACAGTGTTAACACAAAGCTTTCATAGTGAGTACTTTTTAATCAAAAGTTTCTTAAATTCTCAGAAAGTAAAATAAAAATAAAATCTAAATTCCAAATTCGGGTTTTGAGATGCCATGTTCGTGCAAATGTTTTGTTTTGCACGAACATAAGGATCTCAAATTTGGGGCTGAAATAGTGAACCTAAAAGCAAATGAAAATCGGATAGTTACCCTGTATTGGCTAATTTAAATTGGTACGGTGGGTCGCATGATCCGCCCGAGCACCACAAAGTTGCGACTTATTTTTCGCCAGCTTTAAGATGTCGAAAACTATAGCCATTTTAAAAAATGGCGGCTCGCTGAAAATTTCATAAAACAGCAATGAATTAACGAAATTAGAAACGCGAAGACATAAGATACATAATGAAACAGTAAAAATCACATAAAGCAAACATCCGTGATGAAACACTTAAAATTTCGTAAAACGGTAACAAATTAGCTAGAGCAAAAGCGTAGTAAACGCCCATAATAAAACACTTAACTTTCTATTTTCTCGGTCCGTGTGCACAACGATCTATTTTAACGACAAAAAAATTCAGAGAATTGCAGAATTCTAGGCATTGCAGAGCTTTCCGTTCGAAGTCGACCTGATTTAACTTAAAAATGAAGCAGAGTATTTGGGGAAAACTATTATCACAATCACCTAAGAACGTTTGATAAACTACTTTCAATCAGCAAGATTTCTATAATATTGTAACATAGGCAATAAATAATGCATCATTTTATTCCTTCAACTGTAATAACAAAAATCGATCCGTACGATACATACACTCTACTACCAGTTTAATTCCAGTCTAACCTTGGAATTCCAAAATTACTCACACTGAGTCGCTTTGCCCGTTAGAAGTGGGAACGATCGCACTTCATTATTTAATAGAGATAATTGCCATTGATCTATTTTCTGTATCCTTCATTTTTCTCTTTGCAGATTCCTATCCACGCATGGGAATGATGTCAGATTTGGTTAAGTAAGGCCTCCCGACATGCCTGGTACGACTCGGTACTCCGCGACTTTCGACCGGCCCTATGAAGAGGAGGAGCCGCCCCTCATGCCCACTGCCGCAAGCAGTCGGAGGTCCCGCTCGCAAAGCTGGCAGGCCAATTCGAATCTCGATCGAGCCTACACTCCGCTGGGAGGCACGAAGCCAGTGCAGCAGCGATCTTCCTCCACCGACAGCGGGCCCTCGCAGGGTGTCGAGCACATTCCCACGCGGACAGTCGTCAAAACCGCGCTTAAAGCTCACAACAACCCTTTCCAGTTTGTGAAAGTGGGAACATGCCCCTTGTATAAGAAGGTAAGCTCTGTTTTTTCTCCGACAGTTTGGTCGAACCCCCTCCCCTTCCAGTTTCACACATTTGATGTTAATTTAGACATGAGCGCTTGGAAGCCCGAATTTTGGATTTGTTTTATAATCCTTTTCAAATTTTGTAAAACTTTAATGAATTTTTGAATAGCAAACTACACGATTTCAAAGCGAACAATCGCAACACTGTACGGGAAAAAAACATTTGCATCTTCAACGCGCGAAACTGTGTATCGGAAATTCTAAAGATAGGCTGTTTTGATGTTTTTTGATATTGATATAAATATTAATATTTTAACTGTGTTTATATTAATATTTTAAATTTTTTATATTGTTGTTGAATTGAATTTTATGTGGTTTAAGCGCGAAGAACATGATATTTAATAAATCAAGGTATAAGGTATTTCTCCCACCTTCGTCGCATGGCTTCGTGGTGTAGTGATCAGCACGCTAGGCACGTATTCGAGAGGTTGGAGTCCGGCGAGGGCATTGCTCATTTTACTCTTGCTTCAAAAATACCTAATGGCTCTATAAAGGTAACACACAAAGAGATTTAAAAAAAAAAAAAACTCTTTTGGGCGTAATATAAAGCCTGATCTGATAGCTTTCAGATTGACTTTCTCGCCCTCTTTTTTTTATTAATTTTTTATGTTAATTTAGATTTGCTTGATGATGATGATTTGCTTGATTTTGCCTATACGCTTGATGTTAATTTAGAGGGTTCTTCCAGAGGTACGGAAATCGGATATAACGAATTATATGAATATCTTCGATCGAAACCTTCTCGTATTTTCCCCAGAATTTTTGAATTCCCAGAAGTTTGTAAGTTGGTACTGTTCTGGATATTGAATTTTAAGTCCTACAACCCTGCTAGACAAATTAACAAGTCATCGCTGCATCTGAAAGAGTATGAGAAAGAATTTTCATTTAGTCTGAACTAGTAACATACACTGCTGGCCACCCAAATTGCAACACCAAGAAAGACAAGAGATATCATAACAAAATTTCGTAATTAACATGTTGGCCAAGTATCAAATGTTAAATTTATAGACTTCTGTGAAGTGGATTCCTTCTAGAATCAGTAGCCAGAGTAGCCGCCATTGTTACAGATCACCGCTGCCACACGCCTCTGCATTGATTCAAAGAGACTTTGGATGCGTTCTTGGGGTACAGCAGACCGAGCAGCTTCCACACGTTCCCAAAGTTGATCTGGTGTGGCAGCTTGGGATGTAATCTGGGTCAATCGTTCGGCAACCATGGACCACATGTTTTCTGAGGGCGAAAGATCCGGAGAGCGAGCCGCCCAGGGAAACAATTCAATCTTGTAATTGACGAAGAACCCCTGGACAGTGCGTGCCACGTGCGGTCGCCCATTATCTTGTTGAATGCTGTGGGGAAGCTCTGAAGGTAAGGAAGGACAACTGGCTCCAACACCTCGGAGATGTAGCGCTGGCTGTTTAAGGTACCGGCAATGCGTACTAGAGGAGTGCGAGAGTGATATACAATACCGCTCCATACCATAATACCCGGTGCAGGACCAGTGTGGCGGTGCATAACGCAGATGTTCAGCATCCTCTCTCCACGGTGTCTCCAGACTCGAATCCGACCATCGTGGTGTTGCAGACAGAAGCGTGACTCGTCAGTAAAGACAATTTCATTTCATTTTGCCGTCCACATCCTTCTTTCGTCGCACCATTGGCGGCGGCGACGTCTGTGGCTCTGCATCAAGGGTAGACGGAGCAATGGACGTGTTACGGACAGACCACTCTGCTGTAAACGGCGTCGAATGGTACGTGCAGACACTGGATGATGCGTTACAGACTGAATGTGCTGTGCTATGGTTCGTGATGTGACTGAGCGATCGGTCACTGCCGTATGCACAATGCTCCTGTCACTGAGGTGGATGCGATGGATAAGTGGTGCACTGAGGTGGATGCGATCGAACACGTCAGTCCGTCATACCCTCCTGCATCCAACGGTCACATATCCGAATTACAGTTGTTTGGTTTCGTCTTTCCCACATGACTACAGATTTCTCTGAAAGATAATCCACACTCTCGGTAGGCCACTATCCTTCCTCTGTGGAACTGGGATACTTGATCAAACGATGATCGCTGTTTACTACGAGGCATAATTGATCTTTTTTATTTTATTTATTTTTTTTTGAAAAAACCACAAGAAAGACACAATTGCCGAACTTGAAATTGTCGAAAACTCCAAGCCTCAAATAGCGCTTTGAAGTGGCGCCACAGGTACGCGTGATGTGCGTCTGCGCTGATGAAATTCTAATCCTTTGCATATCTCACCTCCGCTAATGCGTGTTGTAAATTTCATGTTATTTGCATGTTTCCTTTAGTTTGTTGCATTTACGGTGGCCAGCAGTGTAAAAGGCAGGATTCGTGCTACAGATAGACCACTACTTGAGGCGATGTAAATTAAGGAATAACAGTGAGTTATATTCAACGTTGATTAGTAATCTGAGACTACACACGCAATTTAAAATAAACTATAGACTGACTCAACTAATTTCTCCGGCTCGTAAGTTTAAAGCAATCGGTTGCGATAGAATGCAAAAGCTAGAATATCTTTTAGATGAGCTTCTAACAGCGGTCTGTCTGTAAGATTCAAAACTCTCAGCTTAAGTAGAGTCAAAGCTAATTTGCATTTCGGGAAAGAATACGGAAGAAGAAGTTACAGTAAGGCTTAAAATCTTAATAACTGGTTAATTAACATAAAGTACGTTACAAGTTTTGACGAAAAAATAGATAAACCTTAAAATCATCCACGTTTAGTATGATAGGATCCATCTGTAATGAAAAACGCCTTTACAGATCTTTTATTTTATAGTCAAGCCCTTTTTGTCTGTTCGAAATAAAGACTGCGCTACTCTAATGGTTTGCGGATCTCATCGTAAGAATGTTTAAGTATTCATAATCAAAAGTAAGAACAAAATATTTTAATATATGCAGATGTGTCACGCAAATTTAAGAAATTATGCTTTACACCTAATTCTTTCAGACTTTGGCATACGTAAATAGCAAGTTTCTCACAGAGTTTTAAGTGATATTGTATATCCGTATTTTAAGAAATTACCACCTTCAGCTTCATATATATTAAGGTAAGAAATAAAGAGGTAGATACGTTATTTGAAGAGAGATCAAAATTTGTGAAATACGTAACTTGATCTGTTTTTCTGGTTTTACCAGTCGTCGCGAACACGTATGAACAGGATCCACTGCATAAAACAGTAGACGAGTTGTATCAACAGGAAATTTGATAATGGAATGATTAAATAAATATATAGACATCTTCTATTAATAGAATTATGGTCAATAACAACAACAGCTATTTTGAAACTTATTGCTTCAATTCATTGAAATAAGTTTTATTAGAATAGTGAATAAAACTTCAGCTATCGTTTTCTTCGATGGTAATTTATCTTTAAAGCAACACAAAATACTCTGCATTATATATGTATGTGCACTAGAAGCTACGTTATCTACATTGGTGCCCAAAAGTTCAGCATGATTGATATTTATATCAAAATCTAAGTCCGAATAGCGGGAAACGTGATATGTGTGTGTAATACGGTTATACCGTAAGAAAACAATGCAAAAGAAAATTATTAATAACTTTTATTACCAAAAGAAACGATTTAGAAAACAAACAAACCAAAAAGAAAAATGGAAATGTTTCAGATTTTAAATTACGTCCAAAGGGGCGTTTTTTTAACGTTTTCTGTGTTACCTTTATTTATCATGTTCTTCGCACTTAAACCATAGAATTCAGTTCAACAGCGATATCGCAAAATAATTTTTAAATGAGATTATCTTTAGAATTTACGATACACAGTTCCGCGCGCTGAAGCTAAAAAAGTTTTTTCCCCTCCGTAGAGTGTTGCCATTGCTCGCTTTTAAATCGTTCAGTTTATTAATCAAAAATTAGTTAAAGTTTTACAAACTATGGAATAGGTAATAAAACAAATTCCAAATTCCAAATTTGGGCTTCCAGATGCGCCTATTCGGGTGGAAACGTACGTTATGCAAAATTGGATGGCTCTAGGTACCGTTGTTTTATCACAATGCGAGAAACATTCATACATTTGTGCAGATTCTTCATTATTTAATTTCTTTAAATATAATACAAGGCGATAATGTTTGGTGGCAACAATTTGAAAAGTGAATCGGACATTTATAGTGAATCAACGCAAAATGCCAAAACGAAAACAATAGTCCTTCAGGGACAAAGCCCCTTTGGACTAAAAAATAGTTTGTACTTTTGTAAAAAAAATTAACACAAAAAGTTTGTTTGGAAGTTTAATAAGGTCGCCTCTGGTAACCACAAGGTTTGCCCATATGTGTTATGTGACTGCGGTTGGAATGTGGCCTCAAAAAAGTTCTAAGCATTGGAGAAGGCTTTTTTCAGTTTTGGAACGGAGTTTGCTGGGTGCGAAAGGGTTGCAGTTTATCTTCCGAGCATATCCCGCACATGCTGAGTAGGATTAAGATCAGAACAGCGAGCGGGCCGTTGCATGCGCTGGATATTTTTCACTTTCAAGGACGTTGTCGACCAGGGTACCACCGTGAATACGAATCTAGGACCGACAACTCCGCGAAACAGTCGAACATAAGGCTGAAGGACATCGCCTCTATACGTTTTAGCAGTAACAGATTCCGTGTCAAAAACATGGAGGTGTGTGTGGCCAGCATTGCGCTTTCCTACCCCGTGACTCCCTGTGGAGGAAAATGATGTCTTTCCGTTACGTTCTTGAGTAAAAATGAGTTCCACGTTCACTCCATACCGTTATCCGACAAGAATCAGCGTTCAGAGTAAACCGCGACTCGTCGCTGAACGCCACGTTGGCTCACTCTTGAAAATTTAGACGAGCACGTTTACGCGTAGCAGGAGAGGAATGCAAACGACTGGTCGTCTGGCATACAGCATACAGCATGATGGAGGCTTCTACAAGCAATTTGCCTCGAAACTCGTATTCCCGTGGCGTCTGACAGAGCTGAATCGAGTTCTCTGGCACAACTGCCCCTCTGATGTCGCCCATTTGCCAAATATCGGTCTTGACGAATGGATCTTGGTCGACCTTGTACTGGTCGTCGGGTAACGTCTCCCTTACTGCGAAACCTCTGCCGTAGTCTTAAGATTACACACTGAGGCACATTGAGAATTTCGGCTTGAGATCGTCCACATTCCAATCCTTCTTCCTTTCAAAACAAACACGTCCATTTAGCGTATTTGTCTATAATCGTCTCTTTCCTTTTGGGGACATACATTTAATTTAGAACTTATTTTGTTTATGGTACTCAAATGAAGCAAATTGAAGTTACCAGATTGTCGGACAAATTATATGCTTATGGAGATGACAAATAAAACATAGAAGCTAAAATTAAGATACTGAAGGTTTGGGGGCCTACATTTTACGAGCGAAAGATGTTCCGTCATGAACTCAAATAAAAATTTATCATCTTCATTTCTGAAACGTAAAGAAAAGATTTCATGAAGTCGATTATAATTCCAATCGAATTCGTTAAGTCACTTGTTCTGACCGTTTCAATATCATCAAATAGTTCGTGAATTTTATTAATATTACATACTTTTATAGATAACTTACTGGGCCAGTATCTCATTTTGAAAGATCTGCAAAGCAATTTAACACATCCATCACAGTATTCCAAATTCCAAAACATTTTCATTGCCCGCAACATTCCAAAATGTTGAACAAAACATGATAAAAGTTCATTAAACTCTGGGAAAGTCCTAGATTGATTACATTCAGCTCCTGAGATTTTACTATCAGCAAAGGCTTTCGTGATACAGTTTGCTTCTCTTTTCATTTCTTTCTTAGTAAGACTTTCTCTGGAACTAACAGCTTTCGATGGCCAGCCATATAGGGAGATCATCTCTTAGCTGATGCTTCCCAGGCGAGATCCTCAGGTTGAAATTTTTTATGGTACACCTGTTAAGTAAAAAAAAAACTATCCAGGAATCGCATTCCTTGTAAATAAAAACAATTTCTAATGCTGAATACTTAGGGCAAGAACGGAGGGGAATTCCAAATATAATTGAAAATTCGAGTTAACGTTACTTTCAGAAAGTCATATCTGAAGAACAGATACCGATTATTACACTGAAATTTATTGGTTGCATGAATGATGATAATTTTGATATTTACAAAATGCCGAAATAATCCAATGAAAATAATATTAGACTTCAGTTTATCGAGAGTTAAAGGAAAAATAGTAATTTCTATATCCATAAAAAAATGAACTTAATTTTCAGAAATAAATGAATGAGATAAGTTAATAATAATGAATATGCCTTACTAGAAAGAAATATTCGGCTCTGTAGTGTGAAGTTCCAGATGCTAATTATGCTTAGAATACTGAACAGAAAATATATAAATTAAAAATTGGAGGAAATGCATCGTTTGGTAAACTAAAAACTATTTAAAATGGTTCTAATACTTAAAATATATTCTATGTAAAGGCATACATACATTTAGAAAGCACAAAATTTGCATCTTTCATCCTCGATGAGTTAATGCATGCATTAGATTCACAATCAAAATAAAGAAATTTATTCACTAGTCTATTCTTGAAATTCTGAAAGCTTTGATCACATAACTTCGGATTTTCGCATTCTCATTTATACTTTGTATGTACATATCAGTGCACGTACGTTTGTTAACTCACGCGTGTAATTTAACTAGATTTATCGAACAGTATAGGTTTACTCTGAATTACATTTTAAAAAATGTTTAAGCTTTATATAAGTGATTAGGTTAAAAATTCATAAAATAGTACTGAATTATTATCAGAAACTTTTATAAAATAATGTATGTAATATTAAATATTGCACATATAAAGTGAAAACTTCAATGCAACACCTAACAAAATATATTGTTACGTTTTTCTTCCTACTTCTTGCGTACCTACATTAAAGGGTTCGTGCATTTGGAATGAATAACGACGACACTCGATGAAGTATCGAACCACACTTTAGGTTTTTGGCCAGTATTCTTCAAGATAGCTCCAAAAATACTTTTACAGTCGTCGAAAAACTACTATAAACACGCTGAGACAATCAGCGATACTCAGGTGACAGCTGAGAGCAGGTCCGGACACCCGGGCGGCTTGCATAGACTAATCGAGTATCGTCCGGATCCCGCGACTATCTAGAGCTACACTCCGAAACGGATCATTGCATTCAAACTCTCGAACATTACTCTTGACAATTCAACATAGGCACTGAATAACTATATATAGTTATGTCTTATATAGCTAATTAACTATATAAGACTAACATGATTATATAGTACATAACTTGGTTATATAAAACATAGTTTTTAATACAACAGACTTGAATAAAGAGCAAAATTACACAGTCCAAACAAGTTACACACAGAAATACACATTGTTCGCTTTATGCTGTGCTTATAATATATAAAATACAGCCCATACTAATTTTGATTAAATAATATGCTAAAAGTTCACTATTGCATAAATTTTACTGTACTCTGAAAGCACACCAAAAATAACTTTTTAATTAAACATTCTCCTGTCACATTGCACTTTAACACATTGCTGTATAAAAAACACTCAGTACACTATAATTTTTATAATACATATCACACTGAACATTGCGCTCTATTTAAAACACCTTAGAAAACTAATTTCTACACGCGATACACTGTCGATATCAGTTACATATTACACTGAACGTTACTCTTGATTATATAACATAGACACTGGTGATAATTCTTGATTATATACAACATAATTCTTAATACATAGAGCTTAAACAAACTGTTAAAAACACGCTTTGAGAAAAAAAAATTACAGTGCTACAACATGCAGTCGTTACTTATTGCTGTGAATATAACGTACAAAGTACATGTGTCTTGCTTGGCTATTCCCAACAATCTGTACGTAAGCACAATACATTTCATACAGAATGTATTCATAATTGCCTCGCTCAATATCTTTCATCACGTTACTCTATATACACTAGATACATTACATACCGTACTTGCCATACATACGCAGAATTCTTTCAAAGATATGAAATCTTATCGTCTTGTAAAAAATACGTTAATGGCCACAATGTGGCGCTTTATTTTAAAATGGCGTTGTGATATTAAGACTTGTCAGAGCCGAATGGTCATTCGGAACGAAAGGTTCCGCCATTTCATTCATGACAGTACTAAGATTCATTTAAAGCTGGTGCGGAGAATGGGGAAAAGAACAATTAAAGTTGTTATCGATTGGAACAATTACTTAAGAGAAGTTTGTACACGTAGTCGTTTAACAATAAAATAATAAAAAAAAATCAGAGGGGCCAACCTCATTAGCGAAATTGTTGAGAGCTTTTCGTCAGTTGGAGGCATTTGCAAAAGAACGAACGTGTGTTTTATGGTAAGCGTTTCAGACAGAAGGGTGATAACGCTTAAGCAAGCGACAAAAGATAACACTGAAGAAGTCTTATGGAAAGATAAAAGCGACGAAAAAGGAGCTGCCAGTTTCGAAAATGTCAAAGTCTAATAGATGCAATTCTGTAGATCCGGGCAATGAAGTACACACACAAAAGCACTGAGCGATTGTGGGGTTCGGCCAAATGGAAGAATAAAAGACAACGTGGGTCAGCTCGGCATCTCTTAAATCCTTATATGGTTGAATTTATGTAGCCTCGTCTTCACAAAGAAAAAGACATATTAGTGTCTATTTTGCGTGCTGTTGCAAATTTTGTGGATGAATGATTGGTGGCCGTGATGTTTGGCGGGTATTAGCCAACTTCATGGTCGACTGAACTTTCCGTATGTAGCCTCTTGTGAATAGCGCCGTCGAACTTAGTTAAAAAATGAATAAGTCGTTTACTGCTTAATAGCTAATCGACAGTTGTTAGATGCCGACAAGCATTTAGAAACTCTTTAGCGGCCACTTTCATAATATCTGAAACTGACCAGCAAAAGTAAGTAGATAGAAGGCGATGAAATAAAAAAAAATCGATTTGCTGCTTTTAAGTAAAATCGACGGATGATTAAGGTAATTGCAATAAAAATGTTTGATTGATTTTCGTTATTTAATTAAATAAAAATTGTATTGTGCATTGAAGGGATTCTTGGCGGACGTCAGGTTTGCTTAACCCGCCTCTGGTGTCTCTGTCTGTGCCGCATGTCTTACACTGAAGAGCCAAAACATTATAATCACCTACTCAATAACGTGTTGCACAACCTTTGGCCTGCAAAACAGCTGCAACTCGCCTTGGCATGGATGCCACAAGTTCTTGGCAGAAGATTGGAGACAGGTTGTACCAAATGTCAAGCAGCGGTCACGCAAAGTCGAAATATTCCGACATGGTGGTGTTTGAACTTTGAGCTGCCGCTCCATGGCATCCCAAATGTGTCGTATTGAGTTAAGATCCGGTGAGTTAGATGGCCAGGACATTAAACGGAATTCATTTAACTGGAATTCATCTTTATGCTCCTCGAACCAGTCCAACGCAATTCGAGCCTTGTGACATGGGGCGTTGTCTTGCTGAATGATTCCATTTCCAGCGGAGGAAGGCAGACGCCATGTAAGGGTGCAACAGATTCGCAGTTATGTTCAGATAATCCGCAGCTTTCATAGTCTGTTCTACCACAACTGAAGATCCTTGAGCCGCCCATGAGTCTATCCCCCAAAGTATAATACTGCCTGTGTATGACCTGCTGTACAGGGAAACAAGTGTTCGCCTGGAAGACAGCGTACCCTGACACGACCATCAAGGTCAAAAGTGAAAAATCGTGATTCATCCGACCTGGCAACTGTCTTCCACTTATTGTCCAGTTTCGATGTTCCCGGGCGTAGGCGTAGTAGACAATGACGCTTGGTCAACAGAGGCACACGAGTGGGACGTCTGCTGCGCAGTTCCATATCCAACAGAGTCCGCTGACCCCAAAATGGGTGCGTTGCGCCAGCCTCTCAAGGGGCCGGGAAAGAGGTTGAACCTCGGTCTCTGTTCTGCGGGGAGTAGGACCTGTAGTGCCTTAAACGATAGGCGGAACGGGGAATGCCAAAATGTTGATTGTGTGTTCCGAAACACTTGCATTTGGATCTGCATTATATTGGGCTGTCAGCTGAGCCAAGCGGGACAGTTTCCGACGTCCGTTTTCTGTGATGACCGTGAGAGTCCGCGTCTACTGCCGGTTTCACCGTCATTTATCCACTTTGTATAAATACTAACAACGACAGATGGTGAAAAACGTACTAGTCGTGAAATTTCGGAGATGCTTGTTTCGAATCTTCGAGCCATTACAATCTGCCCTCTATCAAATTCTTTTAGATAAGTAGCCTTAAGTGCAAAGTGCAAGAGGGATTCCTTACTTTCTTCAGCAGCAGTTAAATAGCATTCTTATTTAATCACGTGTCCTCCACATCAATTGGACGAGTTTATTGAAAAATGTGGGAATGGTCAGAACGTTTTGGCTTGTCAGTGTATAATTCAGTTAGCACTTATTTCTGATGACACAGCTATTCTGAGACAGGCCAAAATACTTGAAGATGTTTACCGACATTTTCTTGATTTGCGAGATTTACCATTTCAATTAACGTTAAGAAATCAAAAATAGCTCTTCTCGGTAAACATAGCACTTTTTTCTTCATACTTCGTGCCTCAAACGCTGCAAAAACAGTCTGGGCAACGCAACAATTTGGCAATTTTTTTACAGCTGGAAAGGTGAAACTTACTAATCGGGTGCAAGTTAATGGTTTTCGAAACTTTCTTTTTAAAATGATTTCCAAGCTATCGATGTTTATTGTAAGCTGGCAAACATTATCAACATATGAAAAGGAAACACACTTTACGAATCATTCTGTAATTTTTTGTGCTATTTTTTCTGCCCAAGTACATAGCGATCTGCCTATACTTATCAGAGAACTCCAGATATATTGTATCGCGCAAATTCCACTAACATCGGCTTCTAACAAACGCATCTCATTGTAGTTCCCTTTATAATTTCACATCAAAACTTTTTGTTCCTGAAGAAATGTTACCTCAGTTTCTTTCATCGCTAGAAAATTCCACAAGCGCAAGGATTGTTATGAGCATAGTTGTTTGAATATCGTTCTGAACATGGTTGCTAAAGTTTGGCACATTCTGAGAATTAAGGTGCTTGCGATAACACTTAAGTACCCAAATCTTTTCAAAATTCAAATTCTGCATAATAAAGTGCTCAGGGACACAGCCAATGTTGCTCGATTTATGAAGAATAGCACATTGCGTAACAATTAAAAAATCGAAACCATCAAAAATATATTTTCAAAACTGTTCACAGGTTTTACTACAGTATCACGCATCATCGAGAGCACTATAATTTCAATTCAAAATCACAAAGCACGACATTTTTACTTTTCCGGCATTTTTGCTTTTTCTTAAAACTCATCTCGCGCTGCATTGCACGAGGCGATGAAACAATTTTAATTATAATTCTACTAACATTAGCTATGTAAATCAAAATTCGTACCAATGCACTAAAACGAAACATGTAACATTTAGAATGAACACTTAAAAGCTAGAAATTACGGATACATGAAATGCATAATGTATTCTCAACTGTAAGTCGTTGTCTTCGCCACTGGATGGTGTTATATAAAATAGTTCGGTTACAGTCAAATAGTTCTATTACAGTTGTTGAATTTTTGAACCGAAAATATTACTTCATTTACCTGTGTGTAGAAATGGATGTGAAGAAGACTAGTTGTTTTGTGACTTTTGTATCGTGATGCATTTCCTTGTTTGTTAGAGAAGTAATTCTTAAAATATAAGTACGTAGTTTGGTATCTCTCTCTATATATAAGCGAAATACCATTGATCCATCACGAGATCACCGAAACTATACCCCCGATTGACTTAAAATTTTGCATAGTTACTCATTCCACGATGTCGACGCGCACTAAGAACGGATTTTACATAAATCCTGTCCAAAATGGATTTGTGTTATACCATCACAGGCGGACAGTATACCTTATAACTGACATTATTACTTATTAATGCTATATTACAACAGCATTATGCTTATTTATCTATCTATCTCTCTCTATATATAAGCGAAATACCACTGACTCATCACGAGATCTTCAATTGATTTGAAATTTTACATAGTTACTCATTCCATGATGTAACATTTAAAGGGGAAAAGGCAGAATATACGTTACCTTTTCTTAGTTGATCAACCAAACCAAATCGAAAACTTTAACTGTTAGCGATTAAATGTTGAAAGTGAAAAGCTAAAATCAATATGGTGTATTTTATGTAATTTTCAGTACGTTATTGTTTCTTATACAAATTTCAAATTGATGTAAGATATCAAAGTTCTTCAAACAAATCAATTTAAAATTTTACATATGTCTTCGGAGAATTTAATGCTGCAAAAAAAGAGCTTTCAGTGAAATTTTTTGAAGATATAAAAAATGCCCCCTTAATAGAAGGATCGAATGGGTTGGGTTTAATTGTTAGCTGAAGATTGTGCCTGTCTAATGACCTTCTGATGGAGTTTAATGGAAATAAAATATCGCCATACAGTGTTAAGTGTTGCCACACCTTTTTTTATATTCGCTACATTATTTCTTTGAAAATAATACATGGCGATAACATTTGATGGCTTTCAATGATGAAGTTTGAAAAGTGACGCAGAGAAAAAAGAGGTTTCAGACTAACAGCACTTCCGGTGCTAAAAAAGTGTTCTAAATGAAAACAAATAACAAGTCACAAACTCTATGCAGAATCCTATGAAGTTAGTCAACCTGATATCATTTTAAATAGGCTTTTTCTTTTTGTCTTTTTCTTTTAATTTTTTTCTTCCCATTTTGCTTGGAAATAGCAATTATTCGCTGGCTAGGTGGGGCTTCTGAATGCGTCGCGTTTTTACCTGTTAGTATTCCGTCTTGTCGGGTGGATGAGGTCCTTTGCCGGCATGATGCTTGTCCATAACCCGTGCAGGGGAAAAAGAAAAGAAAATGCCGGAAGTTTAAACAGCGTTACGGACGCAAAACTTGAAAGTAGCAGCTGACGATTTTGAGTTCATTGGATTCATTTTAAGTTGATAACCGAGCCATTCTAGACCTTAAGTTGAAAAGAACGTAAGTAACCATTTCCATTTTCTTTTCTTACTGCCCGCTTAAAATAGTTATCATAAAAGAGAAAAAAAAAATGTTTAATGATTTTGATGAATAACTAGTGTCATTTCATAACAGTGTTTAATATTTCTAACTAGACATCTCTTGATTTAAATCCGTCAGATTCAAAAGTAACAAAAATTCTTAAAAAACGGCATTTTTGCCATGAAATTGCTTGGTTTGTTACTCAGTAACAGACAGGTTAAATCTGAAAGTTTAAATTATACTCTTTACTGAGTGGCAACACGTTGCCGCGTGGAAGATAAATAATTTGGCAGGGACAATGCTTCGCTCTTAGCGGAATTGGTTGATTCTAAGAATAATCCCAAAATTCGATCGTTCAAACGTTTATTTAAACCATAAAATTAATTAAAAGTGTAAACTTATGCTATTAATTATAAAGTTCTAATTCCTGAAATGAATGCTTTTAGTTATTGTACATGTACCCCTGATAAGAAATATGGTTTTATAATTTTAATCTAACTTAACTTCTATTAAAAATGTATTTATTTTTATTTATATATTTTGGAAATCACAACGATATTAAAACTTTTCATTACGCCACATTCACACACAGTGAGTGGCTCACATTTGTTTTCGTTCTTTTTTTTTAATTTATTAGCATAAATTCTGTAACTATGTAATGAAAATTTTCTTCCAATATGTTGTTTCTTCTTTATTTTAAGACGTGATTGTTGTAAAGTAATATTATCAAAATATTCCTTGTAGGAAGATAATTTGTTCAGAATAATTCCGACACTCCAAATTTTTGTTATAATGTTTCGGTAGACAATGTTTCTCGTGTTATAATTTTTAAACTAAAATACTTCACAAGAGCTATCGTCTGCATTTGGAAATTTTACTTAATTATTGCATTATTAATATATTATTTAACTCAATGTATTATGCCTCAGCTGAACGGCGCCAAACTAGCTGCGACATTTTAGAAATGCATTTAAAAATAAATTATGCATTCAATTCTATGCGAAAACACTGTTTTGAAAGAGCACATTTAAAGGGGGGAAAGCAGAATATACGCGCTTTTTCTTTAGTTGATCAACCAAACCAAATCAAAAACTTAATTAACTGCTAGCGATTAAATATTTAAAGTGAAAAGCTAAAATCGTTATGATGTATTTTATGTAATTTTCAGTCCGTTATTGTTACTTATACAAATTTCAAATTGATGTAAGCTATCAAATGATGCTAATAACTTCTTCAAACAAATCAATTTAAAATTTTACATATGTCTTTGGGGAATTTAATACTGCAAAAATAAAAGAGCTTTCAATGAAAGTTTTTGAAGATATAAAAAATGCCCCTCTTAATAGAGGGATCGAATGGGTTGGCTGCATGGGTGTTTCCGTATGTGTAATGTATAGTGGATGTATTGGCAATTGCCTATAATTGATCATATTAACTTATAAGGTATTTCTCCCGCCTTCTTCGCATGCCTTCGTGGTGTAGTGGTCAGCACGCTCGATGCGTAACCGAGGGGTCCGTGGTTCAATTACCGGCGAAAACGTTGCTCATTTTTCATTTCTTTGCTTCCAAATGAATCCTAATGATTCTACAATAGAAAAGAAATAATGCATGACTTTAATAATACAATAAACTTTGGCTTTAATTTTTGTAATCGTTAACCGAATAAAATGGAATTACCTTAGAATACCATGTAATGTAATTGGCGAAAACATTTCACTCAAACGAAAAGTGTTCTGAGTGTAGCACTTGATTAGGTTCAGAATTAAATGTTGTTTAAAAGTTTAGTATTTCACATGCTTAGGACTCCTGAATATTGTGGGATATGTACATTTATATTTGCAAAACTCCGAACGTGTCCAAACCTGTTGATCTTAACGGCAAGTCACCGAATGTCTGGGTGTGTTACTGCTTCAAGGGAGTGTGTGGGACTTTCCTAACCCTCATGGTCAAAACAGATTATAAAAATTGTCAAGTGATAGAGAAATGTCGCCAGGTGAGGTGTTAAGTCGCCAAACAGCTTCTTGGTTCCATTTCAGTCAACCATTTAAAATTAGGCAATAAAACGGCCTTATTTTGTTGCAGATTTTAAATAACATTATCGATTGAAGGCGATGAAACATTTTCTTGAGAAAGGGAGAAGAGTAATGCCGAATTTATTCTTTTCATGGGGGGGGGCGATTGTCTGAAAACAAACTACTTTTTTTTATATATATATATATATTACATTGGTATGTTCTCTTCCTATTCCGAGTATTAAGATTAATGTTACAGCATCGGCCGAATAATTTCCAAAAATGTTATGGTATTAAAGACATTACGAACAGCTCATAAATGAACTTCGTTTTCCTAATTAGAATGTGCTATATGTTACAAAGAGATATGGGCAGATAGAGGTTGTGCTATATGTACCAAGTTCGCTTGGGGACTTTTACGCTGCAGAAGAGGACTGCTGACCCTACGGCTATAAAATTTGCCTCACAGCATTATTGCCCTCCTTGCGGAAGCGATCTAATGCTGCTGCGGCCACTCCGCAAAAGGACCGGCAGAATAGACTGCTACACATGATGAATACAAACACATGATGAACCCACCTGTCCCAAGCAGACGCATTGTTTTCCTTGGGCAGCAGTCACACATTCCCCAGTTGTCTTGAACAGTCTATATCGACGAAAATGTTTTTCAAAAAAATCCTGCGACAGGAAGCTGCATTGAGCCCCTGTATCTAGTAAGGCGGTCGTAGGGACGTCGTTTAGTAATATTTGAATTTCTGGCAAGGCCAAATTTTGTACGACTACCGTATTCAGCTTGATTTCTGAGGGATTTACCTTCTCACACGGTGACGTCACCCTCTTCCTAGTCACCGTGATTAGTTTAAATCCTTTCTTTCGCCCCCTCTGTCCAATTGCATTTTATTTCATGCTTTCTT
>KK112981.1:119185-139518 GCA_000611955.2 Stegodyphus mimosarum | reverse complement strand
CTGCTATCTGTTGATTTTTAATTCAGCTTTGCTGCTTTGAAGTATCAAATTTTTATTCATCAATGACGTATTGCGGACAAACAAATAAATCTATGGAGAACAAAAAGGATGTTGTGTAACATCAAAATTAAAATGAAACACGTGAAGTATAGGTCTGTAGGGATCCCCACTTTTATCTCTATTAACTAAGTGTTGAGGAACCTAGTAAACAGCTAAGCGAATAATCGTTCAGTTCAAGAACAGAAACGTAAACTCAAAAAGGGTTAAAACAACCTTTATTGCTCAAAATAAAGATTTATAGATGGCCCCTTTCTCAGGGCGTACAACAAAGCCTCCACTTGGGCTTAAACTCAAAAGTGTAAGAAATAAGAAATAACTAATGACTAACTTAAGAAATTTAGCCGAAGCTAACACAATTCTAAACTATTTGGTCCGTACTATTAAATTAGCTAGCGAAGCTATCGAGGGCAAGTAATATGGCCGAGCGTAGTAACAGCCTAGAGAGACGTAGCCAAAAGGCAAACGCGCGCTATTCAGAAAATCCAATTCTCTCTCTCAAAGTCAGTGGAACTCAGACTTAAATACTACTCTGCTTCTCGTTTGCATTTAACGCAATTATAAAAACTCATTCTGGTAAGGAGTTGTAAGCTGAAGCTAGAAGAGACGGAAAAGGTGCTTTAACTTGAAATAACTTTTATAAAATTAGGATATACCTTATATCTTTCACCACCAGAATTTAAGTACTCGAAGGAAAAGGTCTCACAACGATCTTGTTAAGAGTTTAAATTCTAGAAAAAAAGTCCTAACAATTCAAAGTTTAACACTAATACTTTTGAATTCTTAATTCAGTCTCATTATTGAAATCTTCCTTTTAGGGCCCTTTTTACAAATGATCTAAACCTAAGTTATAACTAAGATAAAATAAAATGATTTTAACACAATTCTTGCTCAGCTTTTGTTGCATATATATCTTCCGGGGCTTGAGACATCATGATATATACTCTGGTCTTTCCAAAATATCTGGAAGGAAAAAGCATTAGTTCTTGTTTCTAAGAAAAATTTCGCTTCCAATTACACTTTACTACATTTATGTGGCCCTTAAAAAGATTTCATTCACACACATTTTAATTCATTTCCACGCTCTCCAGGAATTTGTAATGTTATGAACTGAGCGTGTCAGTATTCTGTTACCGCGAATCAACGCTACCAACCAACTATCATGTAGCGAGTTGTTAGAATTTGACATACGACACCTCAAGGACTCTCTATTTACAAAACTGCAGCTAATGTGCTAAAGAGAGCTTGATTTAAACTTAAAGTGTTAGCTGGAGAGCCTCCTACTCTAACACACATTCATTCTATGTTTTCTCTCCAGTCGTTCATTTAAAAAAATTTTTTGCGCTTAAACAAAGCTTGCATTTAAACAAAGTTTTGCATTTAAGCAAAGTTTAACTTTAAAGCACTATTACAATCAACATTTAAAATTTTACTTTCAGTAATATGCGCAAGCATTTTTTCGCATTTAACATATAGAATTTTAAATTCATTTTTACATCACAGGTTACACAGTTGCTATGCGTAATTTACAATCTTTTCTTACAATTTAAAGTTCAAGTTTACAACAATTTTCATCGTAATTTCAAGTCTTTCTGACTCAAAGATATCTACTATATACTTTCTCGCAAACTTGTGAATTCAAAATTCTTGCTTCGAACACCTTTTAACACTTAAGAAAAGCAACTTTGCACAAAATGATATAAATTAAACTTTAATTCTAAATGGGAAAACAAGGGACAATTTTTGCTTATCCTTTTGTTTTTTTGTACTCCTCCATTCTCTTCTGGCAGAATGTTTTCCAGCTAGGACACTCCAAGGTCTCTATTCCGACTTTCCTCCATGGGCGGCTTGCATTTTCCGCCAGAACTTCTTTCCTTTTCTTCCCTTTGGCGGTGAATCGGCCTGACTTCCGAGTGGGTTGAGGATTCTGGAACTCGGCTCTTCTCTTGGCTTCCTGGGGGCACTCCTTTCCTGGGGATCTTTAAACCTCCTTTTGCACTTTCTTGATTGCTAACATGGCGTGGATACCGCGTCCGCTGTTCTTTCACCCCTGATGATTCTTCGTCCTGGATCTCTTCCAACCTCCCTTGAGGTGGTTGTCGACGGGTAACGATGGCTAATCTGCTGAAGCTTTCTTCGTTGCATCCAGACCTCTCTGTGGTTCCATTCGTTTCACTGGTTTTCCATTTGTTGTTATTTTTTTCCCTCCGCTGGCACTGGACCTCATTTTGGCGGAATTTTCTTTAATGGCCTTTCATTTGTTTCACTTTTAACTAGGATCTCACCACGCCTACCGCTGTGGCTACCCATCACGTGGCCTCAACTCTCTCATTGAATATGTTATTCTAATATTTCATTATTCAAGATTGATTTTCTAACTTATTTAATTCAGTTAGTGAATTCATACAGTGAACTTTATTTATGCGGAACTCAATGTTCCACTGTTATTCGAACTTTTGTGACTACACCTACCCTTGACTCCCACCTTTATATTGCCTGATAATACAGTTAATACATGTTTGCCTTCGGGTGGGTGCTGGCACCATAAACTATAACTACCGCGAAAGGCCTCTTGGCATAAATTGAATGAGCTGGTCAGAACTCTTAAGTAACTGACACCAAGAAGTGAAATAGATTAGTATTAGTGCTAGTTAGTGTTGCATTTCTTTTTTTTTTCCGCTGACACTGGACCTCGGCGCGGCTGGATTCGTTCAGCGGGCCTTTCCTTTGTACCCTCCGCCTGCTTCCGTTTTTCTGTTGGGAGATTCCAGTTTATTGCTTGGCTATACGCAGTTCTTGGCTCGCTTCCAGAATACTGCAACAGATCTTTTAAGATTTCAAAATCAGCTCGACTATAATATGGTTTCATTTGGTCAACTTTAGCAACTATTTCCTGGCCATTTGCAGTCTTTAAATATATTGTTGTAAATCTGCTAATATACTATTGTAAAAGCTGTGGTAATGGTGTGAAATACCCCGAAAGGGACAAATATAAAATGGTAAAGGCCGCTTGGTTGAACACCATTTGATAAAGTGAAGACCTAAGTGAAATGATGAGAAATGGACCGCGTAATTAAAATCAGCAGTCCTCTTCGTGCATTGCCCTCTGGGAGCATATCTTCCTTCTGTAGGTCGATCCCATCTGTGAATGGCATAGTTACAGGCTCTGAAAGAACTGAGAACCAAGCATATGTTCCTGTATGAGTAAAATATCGGGTGAATATTCGTGTATGAACTCATTGAGCTCGTAAGCTTCAGGGAGCAATCCATTTGCGTTCCATGTAACAAGTGTGAGTGACTGGCTGTGATTACTCGGATACATAATTTGATATGTCATTGATTATTTGAAAAAATAGAAACATTTTGTCAACAGGGTCAGAGTGTTCCTTAAGTTTAGGCATGTACTTTTTAAATACATTGTTCATTACAGAAATTTTGTGAACACCAAAAATTTCATTTAGGTCAATAATATGCATAATAAAAGTTAAAAATTCAGAAACTTGACTTTTATCAGTAACATTAGGCATAACAGGTTTCTTACTAGCATTTCTATTAGTATTGCTATTATTATTAACATTAGACCTAGAGTAATTGCATGGTTAATTTTTTCAATATTTTTTTCGTTTGCTTTATAATTTTATGCAGCAGAGGACATTGGAGGGGTTTTTTCAGCCGGCTTAAAATTTTGATGTTCTTGTTGTCTTTTTGCCGTTTGAGCATTTGAAAGTTCGTTTTTGACAGAACTATCTTTTCTTGAGGTGACTGGTTTATTCTTAGGGAACATACTGCTACCACGATAAGAAGCTGTATGATTACCATTACAGTTGCTGCACCTTGGTTCTTCCAGACTTCCAGGAGTAGGGCAATCCATAGTGGTAGGGAACACTTTAGACAGCGAGGCGTGAAGAAACAGTTTTCAGAGGAGTGATGCCACCTCTGGCAGTTGTAGCATTGTGGGACATGATTTTTGGATAGAAATTTTTCGACTTTGACGGAAAATAGCAACCTCATTAACCTGAAAAATTCTGCCAACATTTTCATTTTTGGTGACTTGAACCGTAAATAGTGGCATTGGCGCTCGACTTCTCCTTCTCGTAAGTTGAGTGACTTTCCCAATGGGAAAACCTTTTTCAGAGAGAGCATTAACGATATTTTGCTTATTCGTAGACAGTGCTTATTAACGGATAACGACCTTAGTTGGTCTTTCATATTTGGCGTTTATTACGTAATGTTCTTCATTCTGACTTTGGAAGAAAACACTTAGCGTGCGATGGTCTTCTGGACTATGTGGGAGAATTTTTAACAATTCTCTATTTACTTTTCCCAGGAATGTACCTTCAGTGCTTTTTAATAATTTTTTTAGAAAATCTTCATGTATAAGTGCTCCAGGAATTAACCATAATTGGGGGTACACCCGGGGGGCTGACAGTCGTCTGCTGCTGCACAGACTGAGTGTCTGGGGTATCAGTATTCATACTTTCACTTAATACGTTAAACTGATTAGAGGTAACGATATTTTGATTAAATTTCTCAACTTTTTGTTGCTTGGCAGTTTTAGTTGCTAATTGAAAACCTTCATTATTAATATTATTAGCATTAGAATTTAGCTTACGTTTATTACCATTATCAGCACTTTTCACCTGATTATTAAGAGGGAGGTAATGCCTGACGAACCAGGAAAATTGCACTTACTTCTTAATTCTTGTGCCACGAATTGAGAACTGAATGAATTGAATGAGAATTACCTGAATCGTCTGTGAAAAACTGTTTCTTCTTCTTCTTTTTTTTTTTTAATTTCCTTTTTACATCGTTTTAGATTTATTATAGTATTTGAATAGAACAGGTGGCAACGATTAGGTAATTCTGCAGATCATATACGTAATTTTTATTGCTGTTGAACTGAATTTTATGGTTTAAGTGCGAAAAACATGATATTTAAGAAATAAAGGTAACACACAAAACGTTAAAAAACGCCCTTTTGGGCGAAATTTAAAATCTGAAACCTTTCAGATTTTTATGGTTTCTATTTATTTATTTATTCTGTAAAAAGGCAATATTTTTTGTTAACTGTTAAGTAATACTGATATGCATTGTACTTTTTAATATTCGCGAATTTGGCACTCCAGTTAGTTAGATTCCCATTATGTCACATGAGTTTCATGAATTGCATATTTAAACTCATGGCTCTTCTTTCTGTCCGAAATAAACGCCTTTATTTGAATTTTATTTGTTTCTCTACTGTATGTATATTATCTAAATGAGCTTCATTTTTCAGGCAGAAGAACAGATTAAAAAAGTCAAAGAAGTAAAGAAACCGGATGTGTTGAAAGAAGAAGAGGAAGAGTGGCAATCTGTAAGTTTTTATTCACTTTATTTTATTAAAAAAAAAAAAATTCTAATGTGGCCAGCACATGACCTCCAGCGTATTTCATGTTTTAAATATCAACGAGCTTTAAATAAAGTAACATCTAGTAAACAGGTAAATAAAGTGTAATTGGTTGTTCCAAAAAACAGTCTTCAATACGAAATTTTGAATTTTATTTTATTAGGTATCGTTGGTCATGTGTAAAACTTAATTTTTCTGAATTTATATCAACATAATCAAGTGTTTGTCCCTTTTATTTCTTTTTATTAAAAATTGTATTTTATTAACTTTTAATTAAAGAAAAGGAAGTGTGTATAATATATTCCAAATAACTACTTTGAAACGCATACCAGAATTTTTTAATTTTCTTTTCTGTTATTTCTCTATTATCAAACACTCTAAATTCAGTTTAAACTGCGCGTATATTCCCGCGATATTGAAGTATCAGTAAACAACGATCGTTTACGTGCGGCAATATTCTATAATTAATATATGTTGTGTTGTCGATATGTTATGTTGATTGCTACATAAATGTACAATTAGTTCTATCTCAGTATAATAGATTCCTAATTAACCGACGGCCGAATTAATCGGGGTCTTGGCTAAGAAAAGGTAAGTTTGCTTATTGCTGAGCCATAAAAAAATTATCACAGCCACGAAAAATACAAAGAGAAGAAGAAAATATGTGGAATAACAGCAGTGCTAGCAGTCGATGTCATATTGTTTTAATCCACAGCAGTATGTAATTAAACGTTTCTAAGTCATCGATTAAAAATAAATTGCACAAGCGTTAGAATTATTTAAATATGCAACAATTAATCCTCCGTTTCTCTTCAGCTCTATCGAGTCTATAACAGTAATAAATAACAGTAATATAAACAAAAACCAAATTTTTTCTTTTTTTCTTTTTTTTTTTTTTTTTAAGAATGTTCTTGTTTTTATTGTTGAATTATTAAGTTACGTATTTATCGAGATTTTGTTTAACTGTGGTAGTCCACTATATTTGTTTTAATGACTTAACCCGTCTTTATATATAATGAATGCACTTGTATGTATTTTTGGCTTAATTATGAGTGTCGTTCTCGGTATTACTTAGATTAATCGGTAGTCAAATATTTGCTTTAGTGACTTGCCTGTCTTTATATAATATGAATATACCTGGCGCTCAAAAAATACTTTAAAATTTAGGTAATAGATGGCAGCACTATAAGTAATGTCGTTGGATGGCGTCATGGCAAATTGTAACGAGGCTTCTAAATTGTAAAAGTTCTATATTCTCTACATTTATAACTTCCCCGTGCTCTCTAATCGTCTTTATCGTATAGTACGTATAGACGAAAACCAGTTGATAAGCTCTTTGAAGCGAATAATTTTCCCAAATTTCACCTGTTCCACAACTTTTTTTACCGTCGAATATTCACCCCCGTTGAGAAGAATCTTCTACCGACCGTGTGTGATTTTTGAAAGAATAATGTGACGCGTCATTTTCTGTGTTTGTGAGCTTTTACGAATTGCTAGTGTTGTCCATTCGTCTTACACTGTGAGATTTTAAATTTCAAATCCGAAACTACTGTTTAAAGTTCCGAATATTTATTTGACAAAGAATGCTTCAAGGAACAAAAGATATGGAATGGAAAAAGGTAAATGGTGCGATATAGAATTTACTTTCTAGCTTTGTTCTTATGTAAACAAAGGCGCGTGCATTTTCGTAACCGTGCAAGGTAATAGCTGATGATAAAGGTTTTAGAGTGTTCGCACTTTTTAAAATAATTCTAATGTTGTATTAACTAAATTTGTTTATTATTGCTGTGTACAAATCTGTAATTTTTATGATCATTGTCACCAAAACAACTTTTTGCTGAAATTAGTATCATAATGTACAATTACTAAAATCTTTCTGTAATATAATCATAGGAAACGATATGGGCTTTAAGCACTTTCATTCAGTCGTAAAATAAGTGGAAAATGAAGTTTAGTATGGAAATCGGAACATTTTGTGTGTGTAATTGCTTCATTGTTTAAGATTAAAGTAAGGTTAAAAAATAATGCTGTAAATGCAGTCACACGTAGGGATATAGCATATTGATATTTATTTTTAAATAAATATTTTGAAAATGTATTCCTGGTATAATAAAATTAATTATAATAAGAATACTTCTTTTAAAATTGTGAGTGGAATTATTTTTCCTTTAATTGCTTAATTTTCCTTGCTTAATATTTGCTGTGCATGAAAGATATTGTGCATTGAAATTTGGAAAAGAGGGTGTTTCTTTAATTACGTTTAAATCTCTGTTAATTATGTTTTAATTATCTGTTAATCATTAGATTTTAATTATTTGACTTTTATTCTATATGTTTGGAAAGCTATACTGATTGCATTATTTTTTAAATCTTTCCGAGCTGTGAATCCGTGCATAACGGTCACTCCACCAAAAAGTTCATAAACTGAATCGCGCGATGTCCTGGAATGTGAGCGTTTGTTCTTCTTTGTCATGCTAATGCGTGACAACACCCATACTTCCGTCGTGGGTACGAAAATGAGCATATCGAGCTTCAAATCATGAAATTGCTTTGGGATGGAATTTTAGTTAGAATTATTATCTATTGGAGAAATAATGCAAACATATCTTCTGTATGTAAAATAAAAAATGTGAATGAAAGCGATTTCGAATTGTCAACAATCATGAGACTGTTTTCTAGGAGGAATGAATACTTTGGGAACTTGCAGTCGAGCTATTTATTTGAATAAATTTGTTCTCTGTCGTACTTTTAAATAGTTTTCTGATGTTTTTATTTGTTTTGTCAGAAATTAAGTAAATTTTCTGAGTTCTTGCTCCCACACATAATGGGAGAAAAGTTGGTATAATTCGTTCCCACATAATAGTTTTTTAAAACCATTACGTACATAATGATATCAAAAAAATTTGTTGAGTTGAAAGAAAAAAATTAGCATTTAAAATACAAACATGTGTTAGTGTATTAATATTATCCAAAAGGCTATTAAATTAATATTTTATAAGATTTTGGTAAAATCTCTTATATGGTACTGTTTTGCCTTGGCGCGATTTTGAAAATTGTTGCCGACACCAAAATAACTGAATTACTTACTGCTCATCATAGTTGCCAAATGCCTTGATATAAATATACTAGGATAAAGTCGCAGTTTTTATAAAAATATGATGTAACCATAATACATAGTGATATAAAGATGTAACTTTTACAAGAATGTATTTAATATTTCATTTCCTATAAAGGATCTTGTATTCTGTAATTACTGTAATCAAGAAAAGACCCATGAAATGTTTAAGCTATGAAATTTTTGGCTTGAATGCAAAGTAAAGAATCTGCAAAAAAGATTTTTCAATTACTGGAAACTTTTAATTTTTATAAGCCATGACAGAAATTTCAAGTTTTGTTTGTTTGTTTAATGGTTACTTACCTGAGTTCATTTTTTCATACAAAATATTTTTGCCAAAAATAAAGTTTTTTTTTTTTTTAAGTGTTCAAAAAAAATTAGGAGTGTCAATAAAACCAAATGGCAGATGCACAAAAGATGATTTCTTTCTTCTTTTCTTTCTTGTTTTATTTTTTGAATGCTTTACTAATTTTCATTAATAATTTTCACTAATATCTACATTTGTGAAACTTTTGTGATATGTTGTCGTTTTTTTTAGTTTGGAAGCAGGTGGGAGAAATATATACTGTTTTCTACGTTTAGAGTTTTATTTCATTTGGTTTAATGTTTGTAAAAATAACCCAGATTATAGTTTGAAAATGAGATGAGATATATTATTCATGCCATAAAATTAAAGTGTTTGGTCTTGAAAAATGTAAAACTTATATCTTGAATAATAATAATAAAAAAAATATCTGAAATAATTTTTAAAAAAAAGTTAATTTTTTTCATAAATTTAGCACTTTAAAAGATAATACTAAATTTGCTGACAAATTTACATTCAGCAAATAATACAGTAAGTCTTTTATTCTGCATTATTTGATTAAATTTCTTTTTTTCAATTAGTATAGTTTGGTCTAATCAAAATTTCTTATACCTATGACAGTGAAAAAATTAAGCCAACATTATTGCATTAAAAATGAGCTGTATACTTCAGATCTTCAAAATGTGCCAATCGATATCCTGAGCTCCTGAAATTACACATTTCGTTATGATTCATACCCACAATCCTAGAATGGGAAACTAATTTTCTGTAATTTAAATGCAGTGCTTTGAAGCTAGAATTGCCTTGATGTGACATTGGTAAAAAGGCTGCTCAAAGTGCTTTTGTTGTTTCAGTTGTGTAGCTTTTTATACACAAATTATGTTAAATCATTCTGACATTTCAAAAGAAATCAGATTAATATAATAATACATTTTAATCCAATGGTCAGGCACTTGCAAGTTAACTACTTATGAGAACTACCAGTCATTCCCTTATGAAAATGTCTTGTACAATTCTATAAAAGAATCCAACTCTCAGCTTCCTCAGAATCTTTTAGAAACATCTTAAGAATTCTACCCAAATCTTTTAACTCTTTATTCATAATGTGTCATTACTATTGTAGTTTCTTCATGCACGTTACAGCCGATTCATAAATGTCACAATGCATAAAGATGTACTGATATTCATAGCACAAATTACAGACACAGTTAACAGAATTGTGCAGCATGCTACGTAAATCTTTGAATGACATGCTAGATTCCAAACAAAACAAAAAAACTCATGTTACCATTCCATATTAAGAAGAAATTAATTACATGGAGTTACAATAAACAAATATGCAATTCTAATATATGGCCCAGTTTTCTATAAACTATGTCAGATCTTTTATAAAATTTTAGATATAGCTTCTGTAGAATTGTTTCTTTTTCTTTTAATCCAGTGGTGGGTTTTGCCTATTCAGCATTGGTCACTCTTAAGAATGCCAGAAGTGGTGGCCATTGTATTAAAGAGGCATCAAATAGGTGGCTGATGTTGCCTCTTATGAAGGGATGGACAGTTACATCCATGCTCTCTCTGGGATTTGAACGTGCACCCTTCGGTACTGCAGTAGGCTTCCCTAACCACTATACTGTCTGGGTAGCTGTTCTGTACAGTGCTTCTACATACATATATGCAGATATTCTATAGAGATTTGTGAAGAAATTCTATGAAAATTCATACTGAGTTTCTAAAGCTCTCATTTTTAGCATTTTATATAATGTATACAGAATGACTTAATTAAATTCTGCTGAAAGTGTATCCAGTTTAGAGAAAATTAGAACTAATATTAAAAGAATTCTAAACGAGTTTACTTGATCTAATTTTCTATAAAAATTCTATTAAACCTTTTGAGCATTTAAAAGGATTATAAAATTATCTTTTAAATTAAAAAGAATGAAATAAGTTTTTGTCAAGAATTTTTTAACCAAAATTTTGAAATTATCTGTGACATGGAGGGGGGGGGTACAGAAAAAGTACATGAACATATGTGCTTTTTTCCCTAATAAAAATGTTAGTATCATTCTGGTTTTAAGAAAATTTTAAATACAAATAAATGCATTTTAAATAATAATTAAGTTTAATTAAAATAAAGAAACCACTTCTCTTATGGAGGTTACATATGGAATAATTAAAAGCATTCATTTCAGGAATTAAACTTTTATAGTTAATAATGTAAATTTAATCTTTTTAAATAATTTTATGATTTAAATTGATTTTACACATTTAAAAATTAATTTTTGTATTAAATTAGCAGTACTGTACAAAAAATTGCACAAAATATGACATAAATCTACAAATTTTATGTCAGAAAATAAAAGGCAAAAAATTTACATTCCCAAATTATTCACATTTATGAATAAAAAATATTTATTTTTGTATTCCGATATCTCATATAGTTTATTGGAAAACTAAAAGTTTGCATTAAATAATAAATTCCTTTCATTCCAATTTCTGTGTGATTTTGAAAAGCAGCAATAGAACAGTGACAGCTTGGTAAAATATTTTTAGAATTTTATGAAGCATTTCAACAAAGCAGTTTCTCAATGCAATTGTTATGGACCCGCTGTGGGTTGATGGAATTTTAAAGGGGGCCTTGAAGCTGGAATTTTAAAGAGGGCCTTTAAAGGATGATCAAGGGGTTGATTGGGTCAATAGCCAAGCATGCATTGGCAGTTCATTGAGATAAGCAAGATCTCATTGATTACAAAAAAAAAAATATTAATAAAATTTATAATTAAATTTTTATTGATCAAATGTCCATTCGAGAGGAATAGCCCAAAATTAAAGTTGTTACTGAACCAACATTATTGTTTTTTCTCTCTGCTAGTGGAAGCAGGCTTTAATCAACTCAAAACTCACAATGGAAAAATAGAAACATTGAATATACCTGAACAATGATTTAAGAATTAAGCAATTTTATGCCAATATTAACATATTGCAGGTATATTTTGCTACTGACTTAACACGTGTAGCAGTCAGACCTGTGCCTGTGTATTTTTTCACCTGAAGCAAAGAGGTAACTGCATGCTCCTATGTACAGATTATTTTGAAATCATAACTTTATCCATTCAAAAAATTAATACATGTAATGATTTATAATTTTTAAATGAAAACATTAAAAAGTACCTGAGGATTATAATTAATTTTTTATTGATCAAATGTCCATCCGAGAGGAATAGCCTAAAATTAAAGTTGTTACTGAACCAACATTATTGACTTTTCTCTCTGCTAGTGGAAGTGGGATTATTATAGAGAATTGCATTCAGTTAATATGAATAATGTACTACAATTAATATAAAATGTTACATTCAAGCCCCTCCTTTTTTGTAATTTAATATTTTTAATATTTCTTACTTTTAATGAAATGAAATAGACAATACTTTTTCCCCCCCCAGTCTACTTGAGTATTTAATTCATTTTTGTGCTGGTGATATTTGAAATTTTTTGGAGCCAAGAGAAGATTTCGCATTTTTTTTTTTTTTTTTTTATATTGCAGCTTCCCTTAGCACAATTTGGTGATTTTTTTTTAAGAGGAAAAAGAAGGGTAACTTTAATTTGGGAAAGGTTATTTTATTTCGTATCATACATGTTATTAGGCACATATTTTAATTTTAGTTTGGTATTTATATCAGAAAACAATCTATAAAACTACTTATAAATAGGTTTTTCTTTATTTTCTTCCAGTGAAAATTTCATAGTAATCGTTTTAAGAATGGATTTAAAACAATGGGAAAACACTCACTAATTCTTTACCTCAGCAATAAGTAACTGACTGTTATAGTAAATACCAGACAACTATTCTTGAATTTATCACCACTTCAAATGTCAACATGTTCATTATGCTTTTTCACATTGCATTTCCAAAAAGTTTGTTATTTTACTCACCTTTGTTGCAAAATATAATATTCCTGCAAAAATTTTACGGAACTTTCTTCATTTTCGACCAAATTCCACAAGCACATACTTCAAAATTAGCGGAAGACAAAAATATCACTATTTGCCTTAAGAGCTTCTATTACAACCAAAACAGCATGTACAAAAATAGCAGTGTTACTTATTCAAACTTGCAGTTATTGATATGGTTACCTGAAGAATTGTTAGACCACAGTTTGACAATTTTTTCTGAGGTGGTTGCGATACCAAAGTACCGTGACTAATTTAAACTGCAGTCCTTAATTATCTTTGAAACATCTGATTTTTCTTTAGTGACCAGAATTATTAAAGTATTATTATGGTTTTTAAGACTAGATATTTCTGAAGGGAATATCAGAGCATCAGTGCTCTTATCTAGTCTTTCAGTTATATTATTCGGATATTGGAGTGTAAGTTAAAAGCTTCTCTTTTTTTTAAATGCTTAAATCAGTTATTTTTTCCCAGTATGGAACTGGAAATCAGAAATCTATCTCTTTATTAGGTGTAAGATTAAAATATCTTTCATTTCTGCTGTAAAAAAATAGTTTTGTAACAAAATTATTTCTTGTGTCAATTGATTGTTGACAGTTAGTAACCTTTTCTTTTCACATCTTGTGATATTCTGTTAATACATTCACCTTTAAAGCAAAATTTTCAGATTTCTAGAGAGTATTTTCTCATTTTCTGAAAAGAAAGCGATGTTCTTTTTAGTACGTTTGTTTGTTTAATTTAATCGTTTCAGAACGGTATGGCTATTATATAAGCATTGACCCTGTTTGAAAGGATGGGGATGTCCACCTTAGTGGTCATCCTCTTTCCCCTTTTTTTCATGCTGAAATTATGAGATGAAATGCCAAGTTTTATATCACTGGAGTCAACTGTTTATCACTTTCAGTGGTTTTAGTGTTAAAAATGTAGTTTTCCCACTCTATCTGTTTTCATCCTTGCAGCTTCCGAATTTGAAGATAACCTCATTCGTAAGTGGTAAACAGAACCATGCATTTCTTTGAAATATTTCATAGCTTTGGGAGATTTCTTGGAGTTATTTTGCTTCATTTTAGCAATATGCCAAACATAAAAAAAGGGCTAACTGAAGAAGAAATACGAAAGCTTCTACAAGAGTTTGTGAAATATTAAATTATATACACTCAAACCTGTTTTTGTGCGGTCTTTTTCGTACTTTTTTTATTCGCATTACTAGTAGTCATATTATCAGAGTACTGGCGCACAAAAAAAAAAAAAAAAACACACACACAAAAAAAAAACAAAAAAAAACACACACACAAAAAAAAAGCAACAAAAAAAAAGACTGCACAAAAACAGTTTGAGTGTCATATCATAAAATGCAGGATCATACTAGGTATTGAAGATAGCAACTAATTAGCTTTTTATTTCTTCCAATTCATTTGAAACCTATATATACTGTGTAAGGTATATTTTAATTTTATACAGTTATTTTAATTTAATGCATCTTTCCTATGCAGATGAGAAGGAGAATAGTATTGAAGTCAAGTTCCGCTGACTTCAAGAGAGAGAGAGAGGATTCCCGAGTAGCGCGCATATGCTTATGGGCTACGTCTCTCTAAGCTGCTATTACCCTCGCCCATATTACCTTTTGATACACAATACATAATGCCTTTTGTTAGTTTCCTAATTTAATTTTATGGGCAACTAGTTTAGAATTGTGTTAATTTTGGCTAAATCTCTTTAGTTAGCATTAGTTAGTTGTTATTTCTTACATTTTAAGCTCAAGTGGAGGCTTTGCTGTACTCTCTTAGAAAGGGGCCGACTGTTAATCTTATTTTGCGGTGAATAAAGGGTAATTAACTTAAATCTTCTTGAGTTTATGTTTCTGTTCTTGGACTTAATAAGTGATTATTTACTTAGTAGGTTCCTCGACACTTAATTTGATAGAATAAAAGTGAGGAACTGTGTAACTGCACCATTTTCTCCTTCCGATTTGAAAGCTTTTTGCTATAAAAAATTTGCAATGCAAAATATATGAACAGTGTGTAATACAAACTATCTTTGAACTAAACACTGCATATTTTAAATTCTTGTCAGTTTTCACTCTTAAGCAGATTCACAATAAGCTCTCGCTTTATTGTTAGTTTTTTGCTCGCATTTTTACGAAGATTTTTAACATTTATTTAGACTTCAAATTTTAACTTAACTTGTCTTGGATGATTTCAATAAAATATACAGCAAAGCAAATTAAACAATACAAGGAATGCACCTCTTTCAGGATGACGTAGCTAAAAGAGCAATTCTTGCAAACAGCAAGGGATTTCTTGAAAGGGAGGAAAGCATAAGGTACGACCCCTGTCATTTTCAGGATCTTAAGGGTGTCAAATTCCTGACCTCAAAAGGTAAATATGAAAAGCATACGAGGACTATTTGTCTGAGGAGAGGGATTCCTTCGATGAGGACATTCTAGGGTTTTGCTTTAGTTTGGTTTATTTGACTTTGGCAAAGCACTCAAGGGCTCATTGTCTAATAGGAGGAATGCTTTTGTGTAGGACTTTCTAAGGGAAACTGTCTCATATGGAGAAACACATGGAGAAAACCTCAAAAACGCCCATGCAGCCAGCCCATTTGCTGGGACTCAAACTACAGTGTTCGGCAACTTTTCCGCTCGACTGCTGGTGGGCGAACTTTCTAGGTGGAAACTGCCTTGCATTAAACATAGGGAAAACACACAAGAACACCCATTCACCGGGATTAGCATTGTATGCCTTATATCAATTTGAAATTTGTATAAGTAGTAATAATAAGTTGAAAATTACACAAAGTACATCATAATGATTTTACTGTTTCAGTTTAAATATTTAATCATTAATGGTTAACTTTTGGTTTGGTTAATCGACTAAGAAAAAGCACACGTGTTCGTAAGTGCTGAAAACGTAATACCCCCATTTTCCCCCTTTAAATGTACTATTTAAAAACAGTGCTTCTTTATAGTTTTCAAAATTGAATGCTAATTTAAAAATGCTGATGATCATAATTTATTTTTAAATGTATTTCTAAAATTTCAGACATAATTTGGCACCCCTCTTAGCCGCACCTCTTAGCACGCAAATGCCTCACCCTCGCCCTGGTTCTAGTGGTGGGCATTTTTCTGTGAATTTCACTGAGTCTGCTCATTCAGTAAATTCACAGTAAATCAATATACACAAACACCATTCATATTTACCGTATTTACATACCTGCTCAGATTTGCTAAATATTTACTTTTATGTGACTTGCACAGTCGTGACAGACTGCAAAAAACAAAAAGTTTTCCCCGTGCAGTTTATTAAAAAAAATCTCATCATTGCATCCAATGCAGCCATTTTTTTCATTAGAATTGAACTTTTGTGCCATTAGAATCTGTGATCTCATGTCTGGAAACTTATTCTGTTTGTAAAATTAAAAATAGTAATATGAAAAATAATAAAACATTAATCTAATAAACCATTTTTTTAAAACCTTTTCTTAGTCTCATTATTATTTTTAATTATTTATGTGTAGTCATTTGTATTGTGATTAATAGTGTGTGCCATATATTATAGAGAAAAATGTAAAGGTTTCAATGAAGAAAACTGTTCTTATAAAAGCGTTCAATGCAAGAAAAGCGCTGTAGAAGATTACCTTTAGTGTTCCATAGGAGTTTGGTTCTCTGTGAGCCTGTATAAAAAATTTTTGTTAGGGTTTAGCTGCCCCATAATTGAGAATATTAATAAGGCTGCAGGACAAAAGGCAACTGATATTACATTAACAAAAAAGGGAAATAGTACAGTTACATGCATCCATATCCTCTCCTTAGTTTGAATCTATGCAAAGCAATATGGCAGTTGGTGCTGCTATTTTGCATAACTTTAAATTGGAAATAGGTATAAAATGTGTCAGAAGTAATATACACCGTATCTACTAGGTGCATGCGTTGCCTTTATTTTTACAACTGTTGGTCACAATCCGTAGACTTCCAATTATGCAAAGATTCATATTTTGGTATTTTCAAATTTAAAGAAGTCAGTTTTGTAAAAATCACAAAGTTCAACTTTTTATACATACTTTTGGTACCTATACTATATTTCAAAACATTTTCTACTTGTTATAAACTATAAAATACCAAAATTTTGATTCTTATATTACAAAATTTGACTGAGATATTTAATATTAAAATCGAAATTCATATTTAGGGGCTATACGCAAATTGAAAAGCAAAGTGTTTTAACGCTAGAACACCCGCCGAAGTCATTTAGACTCCAGTGGGATTCTAAACACATAAACAGGAACACAATAATGAATACATTATTCGATTGAAACATATAAATTTTTAATTAGGAACCGTAGATACAAATATTAATTTCAGAAAAGGATAACTGAATTTACAATTTTTAGAAAATGGCATGCTTTTTGAAAAATTCGTATAATTATAATTCTTTTTCACCTTTTTTTTTAAACTAAAATTCAGAAATGTAGTTTTTGCATATATATGATGTAGCTTGGCATGACATTTCCTGCTCACCATTTTCTTGTGTGAAATACAAGAATTAGTAGTCATATTACCATTAAAAAGTTTTATTTTTTGGGACTGATGTCTATGGTGGATAGCTTTTGCTTACATTTCTTTTTGGTTTATTAGTAAGGTGTATGTAGTTTCAACGCATTTTATCAGCTAAGGTCTGGATAAACATCTGTCTTGCAATTGGTTTTTCAGTAAATTAAAAAAAAAAATAATCCTGGCATTTTTTACAGCTAAATCTAACATATTGTAAAAGGTATGAACAGACTACCTTCTATAAGGTGCTTTTACAGATCAGCTGTGTCAACACTACATTTGTTTGCATTATGAAAACTAAGTGTTTATGGGGTTTTCTTTTCATTGTTACTTATATTGGCAGATGCATGAAGAGTACTTAAAATCATTACATTTGTCCTTCTCTTTCCTTAATATACTGTAAGAATAGCACTTGTTTTGTTTTATAATATTTTACAAATTAAGCAAAATATTTCTTGCTTTCAAGTCATAGACACCATTGATTCGTTAAAAGTCATGGAAGAAAAACAGCTGAAATGAAAAATCAGGAAAGGTATGACTGTTTTTGTGATGTGCAAAGTCAAAAAGACTCCATCGGGCTTCTAGCATTAAGTCATTTAGAACATGGTTTCTGATGTTAAGAAATTATATGATACAATTTCCGTACAGATTATTATGAAAAGTGTTGATCGATATAATTTTTTTCAACATGGAAATCTTATTCTTGGAATCATGGCATTCATGTTCTAGAAAATACTGGCAGCCTTCCATACGGACACATAGCCAACTAATAGTATTATTTGAGTTAATTAAAAGGGAAAAATATTTGAACTTTAATAGATTTATCTACAATTACCAGATTATGATTCTGAAGTGATAAAACTTCATGAGAAAATTAATAATGAAACATATAAATTACTTGTGCAAACATTCTTTCAACATACCAAATATAACAAATATATGAATTAAGGCACTAGAAAAAAAACCATTGAATGCAATTTAAGGGGGAAACATCAACCTTGAATTATTCTAATTTATTTATTAACCAACTTCTCAATGCAAATTTTGAAATTAAATATCTGAGTCAATTTTTGTTACAGTAGACTCAAGCTTTTAGTGTTTTATTTTTTATAACATATACAAAATTTTAATAATATAAATATAGGCACTGGAGGAACATATGAAAAGTTAAATTTTTCATTTTAAACAAAATTATTTTTTTTAATGTCAAAACATGAATCTTTGCATCATTTAAAACAGTTTTGTAATTGGAAGTATATGCCTACAACCAAGAACCTAAGTTTTGTGAACACGGTGTATTAGAATATTTAATGTATTATAATGCTCATTAAACATGTTTTAATTATTTGAAATAAAGCAAATACCACTGATTATTTGAAATTTGCATCAGCATTATATTGTTTAGGGTTTCAAGGTGTCTGACTGACAGGAGTCTTCATTTTTGTGAGATTTCACAATGTTAATGTTTTTATTTTTGCATTTTAGAAAAAAGGAATTCTGTACAAGATTAATGCTTCTTTTTATATTTTTTTATTATTTTAGTATTCTTAAGTTATAAACCACGAAGGAAAACCTTGATTTTTATTGTCCATACTGCGACAGAAATAGTGCTTGAGTTAAAAACTGGTGTGTTTGTTAAGTGGCAGTCTTTGAGAATAATTACACATTTCAGAAAATGGTGTTCAGAAATCATTTATGGTTTTCAAAATTTATCATTTTACCTGAAATATAGAAGCTTTTCATTATACTTACTTGCAAATTCAATCTAAAACGGTACTTTCTGATTATCTGCCACCTGCTGAAAATTCACTGAAAGGCAAAATAATATGTTGCCAGAGTAGTTATATGACAACCCTGATATATATGAACAAGGCCAGAACAGACCGAACGAGCGCAAAAGAGGCCAGGTATATATGAACAAAACCAACCCAAGGCAAAGCAGACATCTGCATTTTGGCTTGTACACAGTTTGTGTAATTCTTTTGTTTTTTATAAGAGCAAACAGATCACTGTGTACATGGTGAAAAAGTAGGTGGTGAAAGTTTGGTGAAAAATTAGTTGCCAATGATGCAGCTTTTCAGCAGTGTTGTGGATAATCAGAAAGAGCCTAAAAACAAAGATCATATAAATCCTAGCTTTTATTGCTAGCTCCTAGCTAGTTGTAAGAAATATACAGAATAGAGTCAAAAATTCAAAATTTTATAATTTCATTTTGATTGAAAAGGGAGTCTTCCCTTTCCCTATATCTCTTTTTGGTAATTATTATTATTTTGTCTTATTTGTAAGATAACCATTTGTGTCTTTCATGATAATCATGGCTAAAATTTTCCCTCGTTGTCCTCCAGAATCTAGACAGTTGGAAATCTCGAAGGCGAAAAATGTCTGAAGATGTCTTCCGGAGACAAGAAGAACTCCGACAGATGGAACTGGAGGAGCAGATCTCTCAAGCTGCCCAGAAGAAAACAAAAACATTTTCAGAGATGGTAGAATCCAGGTATGCATTGATTTACCCCCTCCCAAAGTTGTGGATTAACTTGGGGAACTAGTTGTGGATTTGATGTACGTGTACACTGAACTTATTTAACAGCATATTGTTTGGGAATAGAATAGCTTTATCTTTGGGGATATCACAGGACGATTTCACAAGTAAGGTTCAAAGTTTTTGTGACAAATGGCACGAATTATGTAACCGTTGGTTGCATGCAAAGTTAAGTATCAAGCCAGTATTTCAACTATATCCACGGTTGCAATGGCATTGCTGATTCTGGTGTTCAGATATGCAATGTTAGGCACTTTTGAATGGTAAATGGTGTCTTTAACTTAGCCGTACAGAAAGAAGTCCAAAGGGTTATGCCAGCAAGCATGGTGGCTATGGAATGGTTCCCTCCCTCCCAATTGATTCATATGTTAGGGAATGTTCTGTTGAGAAAACTATATACATACACACACAATACCTAATGTTGTGCTATGCTAT
>KK112981.1:35574-118976 GCA_000611955.2 Stegodyphus mimosarum | reverse complement strand
ATCCAGTTGAAAAATGACCTCTTATCGATGATCTTCCAGCTGTTTGCATGTGCAATAAGTGGAAGAAAAATAGTCATAAAATTTTGTCATGTAGCATGCCACACCAGAAAATCACTTTTGAGTTGTGCTGCTTCAAATCTGTTAACACAGGATGATTTTTTAATCCCCAAATCTTGCTGTTCTATCTATATTAAACCAAAGCAAATTATTAGGGGAAAAACTTTGATGTACGTGTAATAATACCACAAAATTTAACAGCACTATCTCTTACAGGGTACCAGCAATAATAGGGTAAAGCTGTTCTATTTCTGTCATTTGCTTTCTCGTGGCAAACTTCTCTTTTGTAGATGGAATTCTATAACAGCTGCCAAAAGAAAAGGAGTACTCATAACCCTCAAAACTACTCTAGTATGACGAAATATTTTCGTTTTCTTTTCTTCCACATCATTCCACCAGAAAAATCGAAGCCAATCTCTATCTTGAGGCTTTACACTAATCTGTAAAAAAGCCGTCTCAATATCTGCTATAGTAGCAAATTTACCTTCACGAAATTTCAACAGAAGAGAAGGAATTAGTTCTATCAAATTTGGACCACACGTCAAACACTGATTTAGAGAGGGAGACGATTGTCTCCTCGCAGACGCATCAAAAACCGTTCGGATTGGTGTTGAGCTATTTTCTTTAATCACCGGTCTATGCGGCAAATAGTGTCCATAGTCAACCTCTACATTTTCGTTAACTTCTTCGATCACCCCTAAATTATACCAGTCCTTAAAAACTGCATTGTATGAAGAAAATAAATTTTGTGATAGAAATTTTTAGGTGGTAGACTGTAAATGCTTCAAAGCTAAATCCTTGTGTGTGGGGAGTGGTACATGATTCTCTGCCCACGGAAGCGCGACTTCATAACGCCCCTCATCCTTTATAGATACAGATTTTTGGAACTGTAATTTTGCTTGCAAATTTCTTTCCTCTCTCGATTTCTTTGTAACCGGATCTGTTATTCCCATATCGTCAAGTCTCCACAGTTCTGAGAGCGTGGCATCATTAACAAGGAAATTTGTCACTATCATGGCAGAATTAGCATCAGGATCTATAATATAAGGTATCTTTCCTAGTAACGTCCAGCCTAACAATGTTCCGATAGCCACCAGTCCGCAAGATAAATGTATTCATTTCCGTTAAAGAGTTTACCCGCTATGTCAACCCCTATTAACAGGTCAATTTCTGACGATTTATCTTTCCCAAGGATTAATTCATCTGTTATGACAATATTATTGTCAGAAAGTTCTTTAGAAAATGGTTCTAGTCTCGGAACTGGAATTTCAGAATAAATTTCTTGTTGGTCTAAGACTTAAAAATTGCAGTGGCAATCCTTACTTACACTGCTTAAGTATACCCGATATCGAAAATGCTTCTCAATGTTCTTTACCACCAAATAAATTATGAATAACATTTTCCTCTTCAATTTTCTGGTACTGCATCTCCCTTATGACACATTTACTTAAATAAGATCGTTGGGAGCCTGTATCGATAAGTGCGCGAACTATTTTTCCTCAGTTTTTATCCCGTAATTTCACATACAACGTCTGTAAAAGTACTTAACGTGTACATGTTCTATTACTTAACACTGTATCACTATTCACATTTTGTTTTACTTCAGAAGTATTTTCTTTTTGTTCCTTACGTTCCTTTAATTTTTCTTCATTGCACATAACTCCGCAATGTCTTCCGCGGCAGTTTTCGCTAATTTTAGACCTACATTCTCGCGCCTGATGTCCGATTCTACAGCATAAAAAACAACATGATTTCTTCGATAATAATTTTTTCTTGTCATCTAGTTGCATTTTTAATGCAGCCTTACATGCTCGTAAATCATGACCCTTTCTGCAAAAAAAAAAAGACACTTCTTTTATTTTTCGCAGTGTCTGTGTCTTCGAAAAGTCCAACGGCAGTAAGAATGTTTTGGGTTTCATTAGCAGATGGGGGGGGGGAAGGTAGAATGTTTTATCTTATTTTCAAAACCGAAACCTTGCTTTGCCAGCGATATTCTCTCTTCACCCTCTACTTCGGATTTTAGAAAGTTCATTAAAGCAGTAAGTTTTATTTGATGATTTAACAGTTTTGTGTAAACCTATGCCTCTTTCCCATACTCTAATAATATCTTCCGGCAAACACGACTCAACGAGAGGGTATAACATGCATATTTGTCAGTTGTGACGTTTAATGTTTCAAGTGCTCTCAAATGCTTTTCAGTTTTATCGTACAGCTTCGCGAGTCGTATCGCTCTGTTTCGGCTCAATGACTTATTCAAAATTAAACTCATTAATTCTCTTACATATACTTCCATGAGAAGATCCTCTCTGCCGAATCGAGCTTTTAGTCATCCAATTACTTCATAATAATTATCAGCCGAAGGAGCGAAAGAATCAACGATATCCCTTGCATGTGATCCTTCAACAGTGGCTTGAAATAAATATTGAAATTTATCTTCAGGTGGAATTTCTGGATCATCGTTAATTTCCTTAAATTGCCCCCAGAAGCCCAACCATTCCTTAACATCACCACTAAAATTTCTTAAATTTGATTTTTGGTAGTTTAAACATCCAGTTTTGAACTGTATCATTCAGAGTACTGTTATTCCCCAAATTAGCATTACTCGTAATTTTCCGTACCTTAGTTTTAAGCCTCATACTATATGTTGTACTACCCTCGTATTCTTTATCAAAATCACTTTGAGAACATTCAGGATCATCGGATAACAATTTTATAATTTCTTTCTCTATTAAATCATGCTCTGACCATTTTTCGTCTAACTGGGTTATTAGGGTTTCGATTTCTTCTATATCACGTACTTCTTTTCCTAAGCAGTCCGCCAATTTTTTTGATATTCGTGTAAAAACACTTCTTAAAGGAATACGTAATTTCCTTAGACCTTCCATTTTTAGAGCTTGTGAATAATCATACAATAATACAATGAATAAAATCTTTCAAGCCCGCCCACCCGGGGGCGCCATTTAAATATTTTAGAAGATCTATAAAATTATCGAAAAGGTAAACTTATCTTTTTGTCTTCTTCGTGGTGGGCGGCTTGAAGCATCTAAAACTGGGAAGTAATCCAAGTTAAAGTTGTATTAATCCATTCGAAAAAATGGTAGGCTTCCTTTCGCAACACAAGCTTACTTTATTAGCAGTTACAACACAGCACAGAGCTTAAATGATAGAAAAATATAACATTATTAAATTATTAAAATTATATAATGCGTAACATGTAAGCAGCAAATAAATATGGCTGCTTTCTTTCGTTTCAGTCACGTAAGCAGCAAGGCTGCTTTCCCTCCGTTCTCGTTCCCGCTACAATGTCTCTAGTCTCGCTACAGTCTAATGTCTAGTTCTCGCTACAGTGTCTCTAGTCAGTTCATGAAATTCACTTCACTTCCCTTCAGTTCGTGCTCAGCAGCGACATTACGATGCAGAAATTAATTGCATGAGTTACTGCAAATTGAGCTTTAATTCGTGAAATAAGTGCAGTGATAAGTAAATTACTTAGGAAAGACTAAAGTAGTAAGACCTTTTTGATACATTTTTGAGGGAAGTGAATTTTGGGCTATAAAATTAATAAAAAAAGAGGGAATGCAGGAAGAAGTATGGCATTTATTAATTAGTGAAAAATATGTTGCCAATTAATTGTTTTTAAAGAAAACAGTTTATTTTATATATTATTAGTTGGCTTATAAAATGCTAAACTTGCAAGATAAAAAAATTGAATTGGTGCAAATTATAAATAAGAGGTAACAAATTAAAATAGGGAACAACTTTCCCTAATAAGAAAGTATATGGTGAACTGTACTGTGCACTCATATATTATTTCAGTGGAGTATTAAAGGATGATCTAGAAATTGAAAACAAAATTAGGGAATTACCATTGAAATAATGTTAATACACAAAGCAGAAGTATGAAACATTGTCTCTGTAATATCTAATATTTGGTGATTATTTATGTTCTTCCTATGTTTTTGCCTTATGAATATTTTGAGATTGCATACCTCAATGAAGAAAAGTTACTGATTTTTCTGTATTGCATTTATTTGTAGTTAGTTAAAAAGTTGTGTTTAATGATAATTTTAATATCATGTTTTGTTAAATTTATAATTTCTGCTGCATGAAATACTTTGGCTGCTATTTTTTGTCTGCAAGAATAGGATCTGAAACAAATATGTAATTTCAAAATTTCCTTTGAAATTGTAATAAATATATTTAAATTTTTAATGAAATTCCAATATTTCCATATTATCCCATGGACTGTGAAAATAGTGTCAAGCAGCTTGATTTAGCAATGCAATCATAGCATCTGCATTTTCGTTTGATCGCACTCAATTAGTTCTTGGTAAGCCACTTTTTGTTTCTGTGAACAAGGATATAAGTTACCGCTATTGCTGTGTTTTTGCCTTGCAGTTTTTTTAGGGAGGGAGGGGGGATCGAAAAAAGATTAAAATTTCCGACTTGCCGCTCACAGAACAGCAAGCAGTGGATCATTATGTGGATCCTGTTGTCAAAAAAGTGCATTAAGGAATATGGTATAGTCAGTTGAATATCGTTGATAAAACAGTAATAGATTGGAATGATTACTTATGCGAAAGTTGTGCTCACAACGTTCTAAACAGAACTTTTGGTAAAATCAAAGAGCTTAACAAAACAGTAGAAATAGACAAAAGCCTTTTTATGAAGCACAAAAACAAAGGGGACCGAATACTGATTAAATAAATAGGATGCAGTTGGTGCAGCTTTCCAAATTCCATTAGAGAAGGTGGTGCAACTTTTTGGAGGGATCTCTGCCAACATTCATGGTTTGATGGTAGCCAATCAACAAGATAATTTGTATGTACACCGCGCAAAAAAAAAAAAAAAAAATCACCAAAAAAAAAAAAAAAAAAAAAAAAGACTGTTTTATATCTCCCTTTTTACTGGACCGATTGACAAAATTCAGATTGTGTTTTTCATGTCTTGAAAGTGTGACTTATGATATGTATTAGATTTATATATAGCATTGTTCAAATATACTGAGAAAATTGACAAATTTTCTATATGTTGTTGAGAAAAAAATAACTTTCTCAGTAATACCCATATTAGATTTTTCAAATATAGGTGTTTTGACAGAAAATCAGATTTTTTCTGAAATGACATGCCAATTTTTTTCCCTATTTCGATTCTATGACTCAAATTATGCCAAACTTCCAAGTTTTATAAAAATCACACGAGTAGTTTTTAAAAAATTAGCTCTCAAAATTTTAGTTGCTCAATGTTAATTCAATTTGCTATGTATTTATTATAATCTCTTTTTTTATGAAACTTACTTGATTCCTTCCTACACATGGTTCGAAATTTCGGTTCATTCCAAATAAAATTCACCTGTTTTTTATGATTTATTTTTTAAATTTATATTTTTAAATAATTTTTATAAATTTTTCAAAAAAAAATTTGAATTATAGCCTATAAAATTTTTGCAATCATCTTAAAGTAGGTGTATTTCTAACAATACCTGCAAGAAATTAGAGCTTTTCATTCAAAATTTCTAAAGCTATGTGAATTTATATATTGGCGTATTTTGAAATTTGCCATATTTGTTGAAAGCGATAATAACGAAAATGTGGTTTGTGCACTTTGTTAAAATTATATGAAAGTAGGAACGATGTGAATTTTCTTACGCTCATCCACAATGTAAAAAGGTAGGAACGATGTGATATTTTTTCCGCTCCTGCGCAATGGAAGGGATAGGAAAATAGGTTGCCATGTATTAAGAAGTTCGCTAGTGAATTATTCTTGAAAAAAATTCGCCAAGTTAAATTTTTGAATTTCTTCATAAATTTCACACCAAATTTTACAAAATTTAATATTTAGGCATAATTTGAGTCGTAGAATCGAAATATGGAAAAAAAAATTGGTATGTTATTTCAGAAGTCCCATTTTGTGTCAAAATACCTATATTAAAACAACTATATATGATTCTAATACATATCCTAAGTCACGCTTTCGAAACATGGAAAATGCAATTTGAAATTTGTCAATCAGTCCAGTAGAACGGGAGATATAGAATTGTCTCCCCCTTTTTTTGTGCAGTGTACCTTATTTTTGTTTATACAGTGCAAATTATAAATAAAGTTAGTGATTTGTGTTTCTTACATAGTACAAGCCACATACCTAATAATTTTATATATATATATTATTAATTTGACTAGAGCTCACAGAGGAAGAACTCTGAGTTTGTGCCTTATATCGAGTCCTTTAGAGTTACAGAACTGGGAAATGGAAAACAATAACAACAAAAATTCCTCAAATAGTAATTTCTGTGCTGGATCTGAGGAAAACAGCAATGTTAATAGTGAAGATGAAAGTGTAAGTAATGTGATTCTCTTCTCTTTCAATGAAATCATTAGCTTTTGGTTTATAAGAATTATTCTTATAATTTGCATAAAACAATTTTTTGATGTATTGAAACAATGTATAATTTCCAATAATTATTGTGCATGTTCATATACATATATATGTACAGGAAATTTTTTGGATGGGCAGAAAATATGGACTAAAATTCCCAAAAGACACAAAACACTTTGCTTAACAGTAGAGGGTAGAAAAATGCTGTCCACCCAGTTGTTCAATGGATATATATATAAAATTTTCAAAAATGCAGGGAATGGGGGAACACATGAAAAGTTAGATTTCATTTTCATAAAACTGATTTTTTTTAAATTTAAAAGTGCTAAAATGTGAATGTTTGCATCATTTAAAAATTTTTGCAATAGGGAATATAATATGCAAAAATGGATATTGGGTTAAAGACTTTTATGGTCAGGGTTTATATGTTCAAAAACTGTAATGCTGATTAACTATTTAGCATTCTTGTTTTTTAAAATGGAGTATTTATATTTCTCAAAAATATTTTTAAATCTCAAAATGCATTATATAGTGTGAATAAGAGTGGTTGATTGTTAAAATGTCAAGTGTAATATTTATATTTCTCAGAAATGTTCTTAAATGCTCAAAATTGATTCTGTAGTGTGCTTTTAATAAGGCATAGTTATGTTAAATGTTACACTTTCATGAACTTTAAAAATTAAAGGCAATAGACTAATCTACACTGGTTTCCAAAAAATTAAAGAAAAATCACAAAAATAACAATAACTTATTCAAAAATAAACCAATCCGTAGTCAAATGAGAATTTCTGAGCAAAACTGCTGTAATGTAAATTAGTGCTGCTGCAATCGAAATACGCCTAAGCATAAAAGCATAAGGAGGAGCATAAAATAGCATAGGAGCATAAAATTGCATGTTTCAGAGAAAGCCTGCAAATTTTGCTGTGATAGAGACAAGAAATTTGGGATAGCCAATTCGTAACAATGACTTCCAGGCATCATTTGCCTGAAGAGATGCAATGGAGAACTATTGAGAGACTGGAGGCAGGACAAAGTCAGACAGAAATGCCCAGGTGGCTAAATGTGAGTCCTTCTGTGGTTCATAGACTTTGGCAACAATTTGTAACCACAGAGTCGGCATCTAGGGGGTTCAGCCAAGAAGGATGGCCAACCGCTATGATCAGCACTGCTAACCAATATTTGCTGTTATGTGCATAAAAGAATAGATTCAACACAGATCCTCCCTTGCTGCAGCATCTGAAAGATTGGCGTCAACATCAACCGTTCAACCATGCATAGAAGGTTTCATAAAGGAGATGTATACATGAGGAGACCAGCCATTTGTGTGCTGCTCACATTGTGTCATAGAAGGGGATGTTTGAGATAGGCACATCAATATGTTTACTGGACTGCTGATCAATGGAGGGCTGTTCTCTTAACGGATTAGTCCAGGTTTAGACATTATTTGATTTGGAGAGAATCTGGAACCCATTATTATTCCTCAAATATCCATGAAAGAGATGCATACAGAGGAAGCAGTGTCTGTGTTTGGGTGGTATCTGTTTGGATGGACACACACCTCCATGTCTTTCCACGTGGAACCATCAATGCTCAGGTCTATAGAGACAGCATCCTTGATACTCATTTGTGCCTTTATGCTGGGGCAATAGGTGATAATTTCCTGCTGCAGGATAACAACGCTAGACTGCTCAGGACTCGCATCATGCATGATTATAGTCAGCAGTAAACATTTCAGTGCATGGAGTGGCTAGTTCGATCACAAGACCGGATTCCTACAGAGCATGTTTGGGATGCTTTAGGAAGACATATAACTGCTCTCAATCTTCCTCTTCAAACCCTTACTACGCTTGCAACTGCAGTACTCTTACTACGCTTATTACGCTTGAACTTAAAGAACAGGGGGTCTTACTTCCTACAGAACTGATAGACTACATAATTGACAGCATCGTACATTGTTGTATTGCTTCTAGGAGAAATCACATTCCATATTGAAAATAATTTTCCTATACCAAACTGACACATCCGATTTTATACATATGCTAATTTCTTTAACACCATATTAGTTTGGTAATTTCTTTTCATGTTAGTTTATACTTTACTATGTGTTGTATGTTGTGAATGAGTTTCATTAAATTCTACATGTAACTTTTTGAGTAATCATAATTTTTGTGATTTTCAATTAATTAATGATAACCAGTGTCGATTAATCAATTAATATTTTAAAGCAGTAATGTAGAATACTTATTTTGCATTCTTGTTTTTAAAATAGGTGTTAAAATGTTAATTGGAATATTTATATTTCTCAGTGTTCTTAAATGCTCAAAATGTGTTCTGTAGTATGAACGAGAGTATAAGAGTTTTTTGAGTTAGGTGTTGTATATAACACATAAAATGCTGCACTTTAATGAACTTAGTTAATGAATGCTGGATGAAAAGTAAATTGGAATATTTATATTCCTCATGAAGAGTTTTTTTTATTAAGGTTTACTGCATAATGTATAAAATTTTACAGTTTAATAAACTTAAAAATTAAAGGTAATAGAACAGTGGTATCCAAAATGGGTATGCAGAGTGATACTTGGGAGTATGCCAAAGACGTAAGTTTAAAATTACTTGCCACTGTATGATTGAATGATCGTGTATCATGTGAGTTAGAGGTTCTCTCATTGGTCATTGTCTCTGGCTTCACACGCATCTGGGGAGCTCAACATAATAAATGCATAAGCTTTAAAGCCTATGTGTATGAAGACATTGGGAAATAAAAGTGGAAAATATAAGTAAAATATAAGAAATAAAAGTAAATAATTACCTTTGGTGAGAAGATACCTCTGAGCATCTAAAAAGGAACCATTGTCTTCATATAATTTTATGGAGTACAACTTATAATTATTTTCTTTTCCTATAATTACTGAAGTTACTTTCGTCTGCGATCCAAAAAGTTTGGCGATCGTTTCGATAGATTAAGCTAGATTAGTTATTTAATGTTTTAAAGTGTCTTAGTGAGTACTTTATTTTAATTTTAATTAATTACTTTATTATAATAATTTTTGTGTTTCTGATATTTTCAGGTTGGTCTTAAAAGAACTGCTCAAAATAATGACCAGAATGATACTTGGAATTTATCCAGTGAAACGAATGGACACTGCCATAATAGTTCAGTAAAAGATAGCTGCAATAACGAATATAACACGCTCTCAGACCTTAAAACTAGTCGTTTTTCAACTTCTCAGAAAGAAGGTACTTATATTGACTCTGGATTAGAAAGCATAAGCAGCAGTCACAAAGCTGGAGATACTCCAGACAGTGGTTCTGATTTCAGTCAAGATAGTGCTAGCAGCATGGATTGCGAATCACCACGGATTTCAGGTCTTACTCTGGATGATGTAAATTTATTAGATGAGTACAATTTGAAATCTCTGCAGATGAATGCAAGCAGTTCTTTACCAAATATGGTAAACAATTTATCTATCTTTTGCACACATTTATAAGTGTAATTAAAGCACTTTACAGTCATTCACATTTGTTTTTAGACATTTGTATTTTTGAAATTTATTTGCATAGATCTTGTCCTATATACTGAAACACAAACTTCAAATTTTATTCTTATATGTTATTTTTCTCTATTTCAAAACTTGCTTCTGGGGAAAGGAATATCATCAAAATGTTCCTTATAATAAAAATTTAAAAAAAAATTTTCAAAAACTGTTAATCAGAAACTCCCATAATAATTCAGACTCTCGAAATTTTTGATGAGTTATTTTGCTAGATGAGGTTTCTTGTTACAATTTGTTGTTTTAACCCCTTGACATAAAATGATGTCCAGGGGACATCATTCAACATACAGCATTGTAGACTTTGACGTCTTCGACACGTCGAGAACTGTCTTCGGCCAATGCTGCACATTGTATTATTATTGTTATATGGCAATGTAAATTAGAAAATAAAATGTTCTGTTTCTAAGCTTGCACATAAGTTTGCACAGTTGAGCCAAATTAAATGGTATTCTTTGGATGCGTATTTTATTTGTATCTGAAAGGGTTAAATGCAATTGTATCCGAAGAATTGTTATCTGCATTTGGAAATCTTTATTTGTTTAATGAGTTATACTAGTACTTCCATACATAAAGGGAACATGGCAAGCTGTGACAAGTTATAATGGCCTGTTAGAAATATAATAATTTTTCTTTTCTAAAGATGGTAAAAGTATTCAATTATGTTAAGTGTTTAATATTTTTGATATGCTAAAACAATAGAAATTGCATAGAATTGTTGAAAATGTAGTGAAGTCTGGACCACATTCTGAGCTAACACTAAGGAATCGCAGATTTATTTTATGAAAAATCTACCAAGACCCAAAAGTTAATATTGCATAACATTCAACAGATTTAGAAGAATGGTTTGCAACAAATTTTAACCCTAAAGCTTTTAGATAAGTCATTTAGATCTTTGGCTTGTACTTGTGGCCTACGAAGTAGTTTTATGTGGCCCGCATACTAGTTGCATATTTGTTTTAATGAATGTTCATATGAAAATGCAACCTGTTGACAATTATAATTGCGATTTGAAATAAGAGATTATAGACAGAGGGTAAGAAAAATGATGAAAGAACATGTCTTCCAAAATAATGGCAAATTATTTACTTTTGCAAATTCTAAATAGCAGTTAGTGAGAGTACTGACATCACAGATATAGCACACACAGCCCGTTGTTTTCGTTCGAGGTGTTATTAATGAATTTGTAAATAGTTGAGGAATTGCTGGAAATAATGCCTATGAAACAAAACACAGAGTATTGTTTTTTAAATGAAAACTGTAGTAGATAACTATAAATTAAGTTGGGAATGTTTAGATTTGCAAGTGATTGGTTTTTGAAAAAATGGAATAGTGCCAAAATTAAGAAATATAGTGAGCGAAGAAAATTTCTGAATAAATTTTGAGATATACGTTGTTATTCATCAAAAAGAATTATTATTCTGCTTTATTCTTTAAGAAACACTCTATGCAAAAAATTTGCAAATGGGTTACGGAAACAATAATTGAAACAGCAAAAATGAATTGTATTTCTTAAACAAACTGAAAGCGAGTACAGAAAAATGATTCAACGTAATGAAGCGAATTGGTTTGAACGAAGGTATATCGGAGCAATTTTTTGATTTTATGAATTAAATAAAAAATTTTTACCACACAAAAATGTAAAATCGTCTCGATGAATTACGTAACAATACACGACTGATAGATTTAGCATTTCTTGCTGGCCGTTTAAGTATTCTGAATGAAGAGCTGCAAGGTAAGCATAAACATATCACTGGCATTTATCCCGTTAAAACTTTTAAATTCCAGTCTGTGTTTTAAATCCCACCCTGTTATTCCAAGTAAAAAACCTCAAGAATACACTAGAAAAATAGCATTCTACAGGCAAGAATTTGAAGAAAGATGTAAGGAATTTAATGATTTGGCATCAAACTTTAAATTATGTTCATTACGTTAAAAATGGATATGAATAAAATACTGGAAAAAATCTACAAAGTGAATTAATTAATTTACAGTGTGACAGAAATAATCAAAGATCTGAAGATACTGATCTAATTAACTTTAATTTGTATTTGTCAAAAGATAAATATCCTCAGGTACAAATTTTTGCAATAAGATTTATGGCTTTGTTTGGGGTATATTTAATGTGAACAGTTTTTTTTTTTTTTTTCACAATTGAAAATCAAGTCTAATAGAAGTGTTTGTTTGGCCGATGAGCATCTACGATCTATGATGAAGATAGTTTCCAGCAGTTTTTCTCTAAGGTTCGAGTTCTTTTATCAAACTCAAAGTGCCATCCAGTAAGCTTTAATAAAAAGACGTAGAAATGTATGAGTTTTCTGTACAATCGTATGTAATTTTTCTGCACGTGTTAACAAAAAGTTCGAAACGTAAATGAGAGAGAAATGATTGTCGTTCTTTATTCTCGAATTTTGTGGAAGAAAATACATTTAGAATTCGCAAAACGTATGGAAAATATATTCGAATATATTGCCGAAGGATGTGGTAAAATCTGAAATTTGGTAAATTTTCGTAACTTGTTTATGTTAAGTTATTTAGTGGTTAATTCAACATATTAGAGTTATCTGAAATATTAAATGTAAAAAGTTTGTGGGATTCGAACCTCAGACGGACCGAACTACCTGTGTTCCGGGACTTTACTGCTCGCCACTCTTGGGCCACCTGTCGGATGTTGACTGTTATTTTCTACGTATTTAAATGACCAGTTGTTTGGAATAAGAAAAATGTTATTATTTTTATAAATCACAATAAGTATTTTATAAGCACATGATTTTCGGCGTCGGCCGTAGCTAAAAATTAATAACCAAGTTCGCTTCTTGCACGATCGTTTTTTAATTCAAGTGGTCACAAAGAATTCTTTTTCAGTAAAATAAAACTATTTAGTGCTGCTACACATTAAAGTAAAAGCATCTAAGATATTTTGAAAAAAGGTATTTTTAAAGAAGGCATCCTGATTTCCATTTTAAATCCAACAAAAAATATCTTTTTAGTAAATTTACAGATTTTGTTGTTACCTTTTTTTAGCTGTAATTGAATGTAGTTCTAGTTTCTCAGTTCATATTAATTAAAAAAACTATGCTCTGAATTAGCTGAATCATTGTGAGATGTACTGTTAGGTAAATGTAGAATTCTGTATTATCCAGCTACACTACTGCGAACATCTAATGTGCTATATTTTTATATGATTTCTTTGCCTCACCGAACCACTCGCATGGTAAAACATTTTGTTCACCTTACATTTTGCAGGAAAAAAAAGCTTGTCTATCTCTGTTTCTTACTCTAAAAACTCTGCAGTGTTTCATTATTGCATTTGTATGTAATAAAAGGGACAAAATCTTGCATATAACTTTATGGAGCAAGTCATTTTTTCACACTTCAATATGCATTCTCTTCTACTGTTCTTGCAAGGCTTAATTAGTATGTTGGTTGTGATTCAAGTTATACATGTATAAAATGCTGTTGTTTCGAATATATACTTGGATCACGGCCTTTTTCGAGTATTGGATTGCACGAACTCCCCACCCTTTATTTTAGTTCAAAGGGGCAATTTGCCCAAATGGAATATTAATTTCATTTTGGCATTTTGCGTTGATTCGCTGCAACCGTTTTTTCACTTTTCAGATTGTTGCCACCAAATATTATTGCCCTGTATTATATTTAAAGAAATTAAATAATGAAGAATCTGCATAAATGTATGTATATGTTTCTCGCACTGTGATAAAACAACAGTACCTAGAGCCATCCAATTTTGAATAACGTAATCCTCCTGCGAATATAGGCATATGGAAGCCCAAATTGGAAATTTGGAATTTGCTTTATTATTGATTTCATATTCTGTAAAACTTTAGGGAATTTTGAATTAACAAACTCAAGGATTTCAAAGCGAGCAATGGCAACGTTGTACAGAGGAAACATTTTTATCTCCATTGCACGAGACTGTGTATCGGAAATTCTAATATATGCTAATTTTAAAATTGTTTTGCGATATTGCTCTTGAACTGAATTTTTAAGTTCGAAGAACATGATATTTAATAAATGAAAGTAACACACAAAATAGGAAAAAAAAAAACCTTTGGATGTAATTTAAAATCTGAAACCTTTTTTTTTCTTTTTTTTTTTTTTTTTTTTTAAGTTTTATTGTTGCAACATGTTTAATTTTTATATAAAGTGTTGCGGGGATGATGCGTATATGTGAAGAGATGTATATAGTCCTTGTTCATTTTACATACATCATGAATTCGGGCTGATTCCGCGACACAGTTATTTTAATGCAGGTTATACGTTAGTGCAAATTTCACTCTGAAAATATAACTGGCATGTAAGAAATGCAATTGTATGGCGTGTGAGAAATAGAATTATATGGCATATAAGAAATACAATTATATGACATGTGAGAAATACAATTAAATCAAATAGACTCATGGTTTTATGAATTTTTATAGTCAACCAAAAGTATAAGTTTACAAGCACTGCAATGCATGTATAATGAACATAATTTAGAAATTTTTTACGATGAAGTTATTTTCATTATGAAAATATGCAAATATTAATTATTCAAGATGTCATATAAACTCTAGAATGAAAGTAACATCTTTGGGGACTTAAATACATTTTACAAATGGCATTTGGAGAAGATGATAGTGCTTCTTGAAATCTGAATAACTGAATTACTGAATTACTGAATTTTAAAATATGAAAGCTTTCAGATTTTATATTACGCCCAAAGGGCCATTTTTTTTCACGGGGGATTTGAAAAGTTATACAGACATTCAAAGTCATTCGATGCAAAATACATTTAAACATTGTAACTTGTTTGTGCTGCTATGATACCAACATAATACCAGTAAGAAATGTAAAGAAACGTCATGCATAAAATATCCGTACTTGAAGATGCACACGATGATCATGTTAATATAACACTTTGAAATCATTGAGTTTGTTAATCAAAAATTCTTTAAAGCTTTACAAAACATCAAATATATAATAAAACAAATCCCAAATTCCAAATTTGGGCTTCCACATGCCCATATTTGAGTAGATTATTATCCAAAATTTGATGTTTCTATTTTGAAAAATTTGATGTTGTTTTTTCACAATACAAGAAACTTTCATCTACACTCACGTTTGTGAAAATTGCAACACCAAGAAGAAATCATCATAATTGAATGCAATTTAATACACAGTTGAGTGGTAGTGGTACAAATAAATGATTAAATGTTCAAAGCAAACAAACAAGAACAAGAGATCAGAATCAGTATTTTGTGTGGCCACCACGCGCCGCAATAAGTGCTGCTACACGACGTGGCATGGAGTCAAACAAAGTTTGAATGTCTGACTGAGGAAGAGCATTCCATATCGTTTGTACGCGTACCCAAAGTTCGTCTGCAGACGCAACAGGACGAGGATCACGAGCAAGACGCCGACCAATGACATCCCACACATGTTCAATTGGCGACATATCCGGGGAACACGCAGGCCAAGGAAGAAGCTGTACCTGCTGCGCTGCAAAGAAGGATTTAACAATCCGAGCAGTATGAGGGCGGGCATTGTCCTGTTGAAATACAGCGCCTGGCAAGCTTTGAAGGAAGGGAACAGCTTCGGGCTGTAGAACTTCACGGATATACCGGTTGCTGTTCAGATTGCCCACAATTCGTAGCAATTGAGATCGTCTATGATATGCTATGGCGCCCCAGACCATAACTCCGGGTGTTCGTCCACTGTGGCGTTCGATAATGCACTCCGGAAGGTGGCGTTCACCGGCATAGCGTCTGACACGAATGCGGCCATCATGGTACCACAAATTAAAGCGGGATTCGTCAGAAAACACGACATGCTGCCAATCAGCACGCCAGTCTCTATGCTGATTGGCCCATTGTAGCCGCAGGCGGCGATGGTCGTGCGTTAGGGGGATCCTGTATAAAGGAGTCCGTGCGCGCAGTCCACACTGCAGCAGACGTCTACGAATTGATGAAGCACACAATGAAACACCTGTAGCTATTGACCACAGTGCTGCCAATTGTCTAGAGGAAGCTGTACGGTCCGTCCGCGCCATGCGGACCAGGTGTCTATCATCGCGAGCTGACGTCACATTTCGGGGTCCACTCCCGGATTTCCGAGTTGTCCGACACTCGTCCGTCCACTGCTTCCAAACGCGCATCACTGTGCTGCTGTTACGCTGCACACGAGAGGCTACTGCACGATACGACAATCCAGCTTCACGAAGGCCGATGATTCTCCCTCGTTCAAACTCTGTAAGTTGTTCAAATCTCGCTCTCTTTCTTCGACGAGGCATAAGTACAGATTGAGTTAACGTTTACCACTAGCAGATAACCACCGATAACCATACACGCCTCGCTACAGCCGTCTATTTATTCGGATCCATCAGCCGTTCAGAGGGCGCTGCTCAGCATACGCATGCGCTACGGATTTGCAATTCTAATCATTTGCATATCATGCGCTACTTTGCATTTCCTGAAAATTTCAGCTCACTCGCGTAAGTCCTTCATGGTGTTGCAATTTTCACAAACGTGAGTGTATTTATGCAGATTTTGCATTATATAATTTCTTTAAATATATCGCAGGGCTCTAACATTTGATTCCAACAATTTGAAAAGAGATTCAGACTTTTATAGTGAATCAACACAAAAAATCAAAATGAAATTAATAGTTCTTCTGGACAAATTGTCCCTTTAGGCTAATAAATCGTTTAAGGGAACGAATTAAATACTATATGTCACTGCACTTAAAATTCGCAGAATATTGATTTGTGAGTTTATTACAACACACTTTAATGATTTAGTTTCACATTTTAAATTCAGTTATTTTATTCATAAGATGAAAGTTTTTCTTTCGTCAACACCAGCAGAAATTTGCTTCGAAAAAATGAGAGTCTGTAAGCAAGATGAAAGTAATTAGGAAATTTTCGGGAAACTAACACTTGCAGCTTTTAGCGCTGAGTATTGAGTTGAAAAACAAGTTTCTTGGCTGGCAGTGTTACCATAAACATTCCATTGTTATTAAAAACTGCTGTTTCTCTCCTCATTTCCTTAATCGTTATGTATAGAGACCCTTTGTCTTTGCCACATGAAAAGTTTCAGATATCTTCTTCGTACAGTCTATGTGCTGTACCACGGCCATCTGGAGAACATTCCGAATTTAAAATTCTCGAAGGTCGCAGCTGTACTCAGCAGCTGAACTGGGGGGTTCTGTCTATCTGTGAGCTGAAGGCTATTTGGTTAATAAAAGGCAGATAAAAATTTCGATCATTACAGAAGAGGCTTTATGCACTTAGCTACTTGTACAAATGCATTTCTTAGCTTAATTGTATTTGTATGTTTTACAGCTGACATACCCAGAAAAACTTCTACTAATAGTGTTTACCAAACATATTTGCATCGCCGTTTGTTTCTATCTTGATAAAGCCCTCTGTGTTTTTGGCCAAAGATTAGCAGTACGAATAATAAGTAGCATAACATTTTAATCTTTTCCCAATAAAATCACATATTCATGAAGTTATACAGTAGTAATCAAACATTTTATACTGAATCCAGGCATCACCTCGAATGTTTATAATGTGTTTGCTGATGAATGCATAGACATGCTCAAATTAGAAAATGGTTTTATGAAATCGTAATTGACGTACGAGTACCACGTAAAGAAAAAATTTTTAATCAAAAATTTTTACAAAGCATACCACGTTCTCTTCAAAGCAGGATTTAATTAAAATAGCTATAAAATTTATGAAGATTGCTTTCAAGTTTTCTTGTGCAATGTTCTATGCCGTTTATTTCCTCCTTTTCTAGATGCAATGCTGATATTCTTTCATACCATGTGGAGCACTGAACAAACACTAGTTATGAGACCACTCAACAAAGTTATGATACCACTGAATTTGAACCTAATTTAATCATCTATACAGTTTAACAACTTCTCTACACATTCTAGAACCTCATCGTGACCATCGTTTCTATTTCATTTTCCTTGTTGAGTACAACATCATTTCCAGACTGTTTCGTTCTGAGTTACTGCATCACCAGTCTTCGCTTGAAGTAAACCTATACACTTATTTTCCCTTTTTTCTGTATCCACATTTCTATGTTTCCTTCATTTATATTTGCAAATCTTCAGCACAACGAGTTATTTCAAAGAAGCCCTATGTTATTTTTTTCATCTAAAGAAATTCGATTACAGTTTCAGCATTCAGTTTTTCGAGCCAAGAATGATAATCTTTTAACTAAATTTCAGATTACTATTCAGTGCATCAAATATGTTAGTTTCTTCTAAAAAATTATAAACTTTTTGTCTTTTTTAATAATTTTGAGGAGCAATGAAAAAAATAATTTGCAAAACACGTATTTCCCACATAGATAATCGAGAATTCGGACTAATGATCTTTGAGGAAGGAATGCTACTTTCATGTAATATGTTTATGTTCTTATATTAATTAAATCTACTTGTATAATATTATTAGCCCAAATGGGCGTACGCCCAGAAGTCTCAAAAGGCGTCGAATCACTTTAAATGTCCGAATCACTTTTTAGATTGTTGCCACCAAATATCATCGCCCTGTATTGTATTTGAAGAAACTAAATAATGAAGAATCTACATGAATGTATGCATATTTCTCCTATTGTAAAACAGCAATGGTACCTAGAGCCGTCGGGTTTTGAATAACGTAGCCTTCCACGCGAGTATGAGTACTTGGAAGTCCAAATTTTGAATTTCAAATTAATTTTATTTTCTATTTCCTATTTTGTAAAACTTTAAGGAATTTTTGATTAAAAATTCAAAAATGTCAAAGAGAGCAGTGGCAACACTGTAGGGAACAGCACTTTTTTATTTCTAGTGAGTGAGATTGTCTGTCAGAAATTCCAAAGATAGATATGCTATTTTTAAATGTTTTTAGCGTGATGTGGGGGTAGCTCAAATGCTCTTGAAACGTGTATGTGTTTGTAAATGAAAGAATGCCCATCTGGGTATATTATCAAATCTGAAAGTTTTCAATTTTTATTCCTCTTTTTTTGTAAAATTCTTGATAGTACTGCTTGCTCATTTGCTGAAATTTAAGGCTTGTTGCTACTTGATACCTGATGTCAGCATTTAATCCCGTCTTGTTCACAGTGTCTTTAAAGTTGTTCACAGTGTCACACCTGTACAATTAATCTTTAAAAAAAAATACAAAATTAAATTTAGGATTGCACACAGCTCCTTAAAGAATAAATGATGATATATCTAATACCTAACACTTTAAAACCTTTTTTGGAATCAGAAATATTTCATTGATTCTTTAATGAAAGGTTAAAAAAATAATCGACAAATCTCCTTTAAAGTGAGCACTCAAGATTTCACATCTTTTTAATCTTGCGTGTCTATTCTAAGGGTAGTCCGATAAAGTTTTTATTTTATCAAAATTTAATTAAAAATTTTCATTGACAAATAATAGCTTCAAAATTACTAGTTAAAACATTTCGAGGACAAAGATTCGCCACAAAATAAAAGCTCACTCAGGAATATTAATGTAATTTTCCTAGAGATTTCTGGAATGTGGAAATTAAGAAACACCAAGCAAAAGCATGACTTTAAGGAATAGAAATTCACTTAACACTGGTAATTTGGACGTGGGGGTTCGAATCCTGGTGAATGGGCTGGCTGCATGGGCGTTTTCGTAGTGTTCCCATGTGTCACATGTGTACAAGCAATTTTTCCCTTAAAAAATTCTCCACCAAGGCATCCCTCCCCTTAGGGGATTATCGTTATGCGATGATTTGTAGGCACTGTATTTTTTACCATTATATTTTTGATGATGGTGTTTTTAAACTGCATTGTTTTGTACCACGATGTTTTAGAACTGCGATCCTTTCTTTTTGCATTATTTTCTCTCATGATGTTTTGTACCAGGACGTTTTCACAATGCGTTGTTTTCTCTGTGACGTTTTTGGCTGTAACCTAGAAGGCCTGTTTCTACCATTCAGTAAACAACTTGCACTGTAACTGTAAATTTTCAAGTGATTTTTTTTTCGCATAATTTTTTGTAAATTTGTGAATGGGGAGTTTTAGTAAAGTTAGTGAAAAGAGTCAAGCAATGAAGAAAATAGTTAGGATTATCATGAAGGTGAGAAAGAGATCATTAAAAAGTACGAAGAGAACTCGGCTATCCCATACCATATGCCGAGTACAATGATGGATAGCAGAAAAACTTTTTATGTGCAGTGCTTTATTTATGCATGTAGTGCAAAGTCTATATTTCACCCAATGTGTTATAATACTTAAACTGTATTATAAAAGAGAATTTTTTTTAAGAATGGATTACTTATTTTTTCTTTATTTCTTATTGGAAAAGTTTCTTTGCTATATGTCCAAGGATCTGGAATGAATTAATGGCATACATCAAGGTACCACTGTTTGTCATAACTAATCCAAGCTAATGAGAGAAGAACGCTCCTGCTAAAATTTTGTCCTTAAGAAAAGCCAAATGCAAAGATAGGCTAATATAAATCATATGATTATTTTGGTACAAAAAGGGAATGTAAAGATTCATAAGCTTGACCTCCTCTCTGGTTATGTTTGATGATTGAGGCTACTGGTCAGGGGATAGATTTTATTTAATCTAGCTAAGGAAAAAGTCAAATTAGGATGTTACTGTGATTGTTTCAAAGACAGATGGAATGTGTGAGCTTATTCTGTCAGGCACATTTTGTGCAATAAATTGCCACTTTCCTAGATATTGATTCTTACAAAAAATGAAGAAGCCCACAATTTTTGGGCTTCTTCAGCAATTAGTAAACTAGCTAATCTGTAAGAATTTTTTTTGGAAACATATATGTAAATGAAATTCATGCCAAGCTGCATATGATATAATGCAACTTATTTAGCATTATTTTTAACAGAAGTAGGAGATTTTAAAATTTACACATAATTGTGAAAAGCATGTAATCAAGAAATATATAATGGTGTTTTACTGAAATCCATTTCACCCCACTCTTTAGTTCAGTGGTGTGCCGTCAGTGGGCTGGAGGGACTAGGCTATTTATCTAACATTTTATGCATTATTTCCTGTTGTTTAAAATCATTAAAAGGAACATTTTGCCTTTTTTGAAAGTGTTTGTGTGTGTTCAAGTGTAATCAACTTTTTGTAGGAGTGGAAGGAATTTGGGTCTCTATGAGGAAAGATTAGCTGTCTTTCACCCATTCGACTATCTGACATAACTACAGTGTAGCTTTAAGGGGCTAAATGTCACAGGCAGCATTTTTTACAAGAAGCATTATATTATAGGGTTAGTCATCTTGAATGCAGGCAAAGAATAATGCGATTTTGAATTTCCCTTTAGAATTAAATTCAGAAAGAAAGGCTTCCCCCCTCCTCCTTGTAGGTGAAATATTCAGAGTATCGTCATGAGATTTCAACTTGTTATATCATTATTGCTTCAAAGCTTAGTGCTGTAGTCAAATTGTAAATTAATTATGAGTATCAACTAAATTATTGTTGCAGTAACATTAATAAGGAAGAATTTCATGTTAAGAGACGAGCATTTCAGAGTTTTAGTTCTGTAACTCTTAAGTGTGAACAGGAATATGGAAGGGCAGTCCTTTTGATTTTTTGCAGTTTTTTTTTTTATAAAATATGATCTTCATAACAAAATTTCAAATATTGTGAACTTTTCTTATATTGCTGTAAATGTTACTTCTTGTGAGGAGAGTTTTCTGAATAAAATTTATTTAAGGAGTACGAATGCTTATTTTGCTGACTGTTTTGCTTTCTATACCTGTCTACATATCAGCAACTGGAGAATCAAATAAATCTCTAAATGTTTTATGGGAAGGGGGGAACATAATAATAATATGATTTTAAAGCATTGGATGTAAAGTTTTTCTTTAATAGTAGAGTTTTAATTTATTTCTCTATATGTCATTTCGGCATCTAATTTAAGTTATTTGCTTGTATATCAAGAAAGATGGCAAAATTTGAGTAGATGGTCAAAACCATCCCTGGTGACGATTTTGGGGCCCGCCCCTACATGAAAGTGTTCTTATGGTACATGTAATAACCATCCCCACATTTTTCTATGAACTCATCTAAATGATGTTGAGGGCATGTGATTAAGTGGAATGGTATTTAACTGCTGCTGGAGAAGGTGAGGAATCATTCTAGCACTTAGTTTTGTGACTAATAGGAAAGGCTTCTGATCTAAATGAATTTGATAGAAGGCAGATTATAATGGCCCAAAGACTCGGAATGGCTATCTCCAAAAGTGTGCAGCTGGTAGTGGACACTTGTTCACAATCTGCCATTGTTGGTATTTATGTTAAGTAGATAAATGATAGTGAAACCAGCAGTAGATGCAAGGTGTTGGATGGCCATGCAACATCACAGGAAAAGAACATTGTAGAATGTCCTGCTTGGTACAGCAAAATTGGTGCTAGACAATGGGTCAGCTTGTAGAGACATTAGGTATTTTTTTGGAACAAGCGAGATGAAAAATTAGCATTGCCTTCGCCGGGGATCGAACCAAGGACCTCTGAATTTCCGGCTCAGTGTGCTGACCATTACACCACGAAGGCACGCTACGAAAGCGGGAGATATACCTTATAAGCTGACAGCCCAATTCAGTGCAGGTCCATGTGCAAGTGTTTTGGAACACAGTTCAGTGGACATTGTTGGATATGGGACTGTGCAGCAGATGTCTCACTTGTGTGCCTCTGTTGGCATGAGAATTAAGTTACTGACCACTGTGGGTGTCATTATCATCTATGCTTACAGTGGGCCTGCAAACATTGAGACTGGACTATGGATAAGTGGAAGACAGTTGCCTGGTTGCGAACATTTGCTCCCTTCCCTTGTACAGCAGGTATTATGCTTTGGGAGATATTCCTCATGGGCAGCTATGGGACCCTTAGTTGTGGTAAAACTGATCATGAAAGCTGTGGATTATCTGAACATAATTGCAAATCAGTTGCACCCTTACGTGACATCTGTCTTTCCAACTGGAAATGGAATCTTCCAGTAGGACAATGTCTCATGTCGCAAGGCTCGAATTGTGTTGGAGTGGTTCTAGGAGCATACGAATGAATTCCAGTTAATGTCCTGGCTACCTAACTCGCCAGATCTTGACCTGAAAGAGCAGATTTGGGATGTCATGGAGCAGTAGCTCAGATCTCAAACATCACAATGTCAGAATATATCGACTTTGCATGACTGCTGTATAGACATTTGGTATAACCTGTCTCTTGTCATCTACCAAAAACCTTCAGTGTATATTGATGTAGTAATTTCAAGTTAGAAAGCTGTAGAGATGACAGCAGTACAAAACAGTTAGTTTCCACACAAAATATTATTATGGAGCATGCACAAGCAACCATTTGAACTGATGCCATTTATACACAAGCAACTGATGCCATTTTATGATAACTTCAGTGTCGCAAACCTGTGGTCTTTGATGGTTTTTCAGTCGTGTTTTTTGTGGTAATATATTTTCAGAAACACGAAAAATAATGGCAAAAGCTAGATCTGTTGTGTTGTCATTTATGCAAGCACGAAACATTATACCTGTTTAATTCAAAGTGTAAGATGATATAATTTAAAAATGATTAGTGATATGCAAAATAGAAATAATCTATTTTACTGGCCTTGTACTTGGCCATTTTAAGATAAAATGGTGTTTAAACTATGTGTTTATTTTAATGACATCCATCAGGTTAAAAAGGTATTTATTTGTTATGATAAGATCATTTTGACTTCCTTTTCTTTATTTATAAAGTCAATTGTATCGTCAGACTTCATGTTCAAAACACAGTAAACTCTGTCATGCCAAACCATTGAGATGATCACTTCAGAAAGTTATCAGTATTTCTTTGAACATAATAAACGCTAGTATTGAATTTCGAATCTCTTAAGATGGCCATTACCAGTGTTTGTGCATCATGGTCTTTTTTTCATACCTAGTCCTCTTCAGTAAAAAGCACAGCTTGCCACCGTCCTAGTTGTATGTTAAATCATTTTAATACATTTATAGTAGCTATTTTAATACAACTAAATTATAAACATTATTTGTATTATCATAATTATAGTGGATATAATGTTTCATCTTAAATGCATGCCTTCCAATTTCATCTTCTGGAAGTTACTGGAGCCTTAAAATGCTTTTGCAGTGATTAATTTGCTAGCTTTTATCTTATTAAAAATAATAATTATTTTTCTTCTATAAGAATTAAATAGCAGAAGTTAGTATAAGTTAGTTTTGATTGTTTAAAAAATTCTTATTCCTAAATCTTTGACAGAAATCTTCTGGAACAGAAGTAACAGTAAAGCTATATTTGAATGACAGAAATGAAGATCTTGGATTTGCTTTTCTTCGCAAAGAACATGACGGTCAGATTGTTGTAGAGGCTCTTTCCGAAAGTAAGCATTATTTATTTCTTCTTGTATCTTCCTTTAAAATTTCGAAGTTTAAATAAAAGGACAGCAATGAACTGTATGACCAAAAATCATTTCTCCTGATGATCGAAATATATAATCTGAGTGAAAATGATTGATGTTCATACTTTCCTGTCAGTTTCTGTGTGTTTATTATTATTATTTTTTGGCTTAAATTTAAGAAACTTGAATAATGAACTCATGAGTAATGTTTTAAATACTACATTTGACAATGAGAGAAGAATTAATTTAGCCAGTAGGCGATTAAGCATAATAAATGTAAGCAGTTATTATTATATGTTTTCGAAACAATTTTAGACCCTAATAATTTAAGTTGACCAGATGAAATTGATTAAAAAATGAGTACTTCTCTTTTAAAGCCATACCACACGTTTTCAGCACCATTTAGGTTGTACTCCTTATTATACCTTTGGCTCAGTAATAGGGAAAATGGAAGCATTGGAAACAGCATCTAATTTTGTGAGAGAAACCTCCAAAATCCCATTATGGGAAAAGAATATGGCATATGCCATTGGGTTGTTCAGAAAGTAATTTCTTTTTTTCCCAACAGAGTACTTAATTGCATTTTTTCACAACCAATTTCACAGTTAAGCTGCACAATCAACTGGTATAGCAAAGCCTTGCTTGTAAAAATGTTCGATTGATTCTACGCAGTAGTTTTTGGTTGGGCCCTTTCAAATATGGAAAGTGAAAAGCAACATTTTCGGCATATTTTCCTTTTTTACTATCGAAAAAGTAAAAATGCTGTTCAAGCAAGAAAAAAATTGTCCAATGTGCATGGAACAGATGTATTGACAGAATGTCAGTGCCAGAATTTGTTTGCAAAATTTTGATCTGCCAATTTTAATCTTAAGGATGCACCATTTTGGAGGGCCAGTTGAAGTTAAAGAAGAGCTTAAGAACACGAGGAATCAATATGTCGAGCTTTGAAATTAAAGCTGTCTAGGTGTTTCCTGTGAACATGAACACTTGAATTCAATAAATTTAACCTCTCAGCGATCTCATGAGTTGTGATTCGCCGGTTTGCATAAATTAATGCCTTTAGTGTGTCTTTATCAGCTTCAACTGGTCTTCCAGAATGTGATGCATATTCAAGGTCAAAATTGCCAAGATTGAAATTTTGCAAACTAGTTTTAGCACTGGCATTCTGTCTATAACATCTTCTCTTTACACATTGGATAATTTATTTTTTCTTGCTTGAACAGAATATTTACCTTTTCAATAGTAAAAAAGTAAAATATGCCAAAAATGCTGCTTTTCAGTTTCCATATTTGAAAGGGCACCAACTAAATACTCCTGCATAGAATCAATTGAACTTTTTCACAAATAAGCCTTGCTATATCAGCTGTCAAGATATAAAATGTTTCTGCAGCTGGAAGTGTGAAGTTGGTTGTAAAGAAATACATTTAAGTCCTCTGTTGGGAAAAAATGAAATTACTTTCCAAACAACACAGTATTTTTTACTTCCACTAACATGTTTTGATGTCTGTCTATATGATATGAATGTGATCATTTTTCCATCCACTCTTGTATCCAACTTTCAAAAATTTTTGTTTGTCGTATTTAAACTTTCTGAAGTCTTATAAAGAATTTAGTAGATCTTGGGTAAAATTAGATGACAAGAAGAGGTACTTTATTTGAAGCCAGAAACAAGTTTGTAGGAATCAACATAACATGCATTGTTGCATGTGTATGAACATAACATATTATTTGTTGCAGTTGCATGAGCATTGTGTACTGTTGCCTAAATACCCTGGAGATATATGAGCAGATCCAAATAAATTTAGATTGATTGATACTGTAGAAATAACATAGAATAAAAATTAAATTATTATGTTTATTTCAAACTACTTATTTTAATTATTTATGAACACCTAATTTTGTTTAATTAAAAACAAATTAATTTATATGTAATTCAATTGTCCATTAAAATATAATTTTAATAAAAATAAAGGGTCAATTATTAGATTATGTTGTTACTAATTTAGAAAAACTAGTTTTGACACATGGCCAATTAATAAAATGTAATTCAAAATTTTGTATTACAGACCTTTTGATTTATCAGAACAACAAATTAGATTTTGTTTACAAGCGATGAACGGGATGTGATACTTTTTACTTGTTGTTATTTAAAACATGGAATTAGTGGTAGGTCATGTGCTCGACACACTAAATTTTCTTCTTTTTGTAAATAAGCTTCCATCAGTTTCCACAGTTTTGTAGCATCCATCAAAAAATTGCGATGTATCTCCCTCATGTATTTATTCCAATCAACTGCTATGTTGTAATTCATTGGAAGCAACTTATGATTCGTAAAACTCTTTGCCTCACACCATAAGTTATAAGGTATTTCTCCCACCTTCTTAGCAAGCCTTCGTGGTGTAGTGGTCAGCACTCTCTGAGGTTTAAGAAAGAAATCCGAGATTTAAGTCCTGGCGAGGGCATTGCTAATTTTTCATCTCTCCTACTTCCAAAATAACCTTATGTCTCTACAGTGGTGCCCAAACTAAAAAAGGTTGGGGATGATGATTCTGCACCACCAAGATTTGGCGATTGAGTCCCCTAATCCCCAGTTGCCCTTTAAAAGGGGTATAAGGTATTTCTTCTGCCATCTTAGCATGCCTTCGTGGTGTAGTGGTCAGCACACTTGGCGCGCATTCCAGAGGTCCATGGTTCGAATCCCGGCGAGGGCATTGCTCATTTTTCATCTCTCCTGCTTGCAATATAACCTAATGTCTCTACAGTGGTGCTCGAACTAAAAAAGGTACCGGATGATGATTCTGCACCACCAGGATTGGGCGACTGGGTCCCCTAATCTCCAGTCGCCCTTTAAAAGGGGGTGTATATAAGGTATTTCTCGCATCTTCTTAGCATGCCTTCGTGGTGTAGTGGTGAACATGCTCGGCGTGTATTCCAGAGGTCTGTGGTTCGAATCCCTGCGAGGGCATTGCTCATTTTTTATCTCTCCTGCTTTCAAAAAATGCCTAATGTCTCTACAAAGTCTTGCAGATTTCTTTGCTCCTGATGAAGAGGGACCTGTATCGGTTTGCCCTTAAACTTGATTAAGATCTTAAATCTGTGCCAAACTCAAGGTTGTTGTGTTGCTAATTTTATGTTTCACTTCGTGTGTTTCTCTTCTGCTTTCATGTGTCTGTGCTTTAATTTTTTTTTTTAATGTTCTATAGAAGCTTTTAAAAATCATATTTAGCAGGGATCCATATACAATAAATAAAAGCACTTATTTTAGGAGCTAGTATTTTATAATTAGCAGCATAAATTCAATCTTTTAATTAATTTTGTTATTTAAATTTATTTCACACTTTTCAAGATTTAATTCTTGTGTTATGCAGTACAGAAAAAATTGTACAAAATGTTGCATGAATTTATGAGCTAAATGGCAATTCAACACTTCAGAATTAAAAAATGTTTATTTTTCTTCTTTTATATTTCATATACAGTATAAAGTCTGAGATTTGGACTTCTCGGGAATTCGGCAGTTCCAGATTTAGAACTTTTCCAGGTATAGGTCATCATTTCAAATCTAGTAAGATAGCATATAGAAATTATAAAATTAAAAATATGTAATAGTGTTTCATGAAATAATGAAGCATTATGACTTTAAGGAAATCAAAATTTACCAAAAAAAAATAATAATAATAAGCTCATGATCTTCATGACAGCTCCAGACCTGGTTCTCCACCTGTGGATAACCATCTCATGTGCATTTCTCCCAACATGCTCTGATGGCAAACTTCTCAAACTCACTTAACTCTGAGAAATGTCTTCTTATATGTCTGTCTAGCTGGCATTCTTTGCTTACTGAAGTCCTCCTAAAGCCAGAATGTGATCATCACATTTAGAAATCTTCATCTATGTGCTGGTTTATATGGAGCCCACTTCCTAATTGCATTGCTATTGCAGGGTGCATTGTCATGTGCATTGCCACCAAACTTGGGTCATTTGCAAATGCAGCCTCACTGTACTTATTTGTAAAGCTTCACGATTGTACCTTTCTTTCTTCGTAGTACACTATTTTCAGTGTTCCTGACTGTATATACCTGAGTAATTTGCATTCTTAAAATAAAATGACTGAATATTTATTTATCTATTTCTTTCAGAAAGCATAGCTTACAATGCAGGTGTACATCTTGAAGATCAAATACTTGCAATTAATGGTGAAAGTATTGTTTCGAAGCAGCCTTTAGAAATTGCTTCTATTTTGGAGAGAGCGAAAAAGAATGGTTCTGTCGATTTACTGTTATGGAGGCACCACAAATGTAAGAAAAAATTGTTCTGTTGCTCTTTCAGCTGCTTTCTTTTTTGAATTACTACTGTAATACTACATTAGCAGCATAACATTATAAATGAAATTTCAAATAGATTGTGCAGCATTGTAAGTTATTTTAGTCCATCTGTCTATTTTTTTAATGCAGATTAATATATCTTTGTTTCTGGGGTAGATCACCACAATTACCATTTCCTGGTTTTCATTATATTGTGAATAGTTATTTCAACTTGAAGAGAATAAGAAATTTAATTTTCGAAAATGTGTATTCTAAAACTTAACAAAGACCAGTTTTTAAAACTGATAACTTTAAAACCAATGAATTTTTTCTGCTTTACATAAATAAATATCATCGGTCTGAAAAATGTTAAATATATATATATAAATTACGAATGGATATACTAGGTACTTTTCTGTAAATGGGGTGCCAGTAGTCAAATGTGCACCAATGAAGTGTATTTATATCACATCATGAACAGCTATGCAGTGTTGCTGTCCACAATGATGAATTTGTGCAATTCTCTGTTTTCTTTTTAAGCAACAATAAATAATTATCTGCATGAAGAGAACAACAGTTTTGTTCTGCCCATGCACACAGTGACATGTTTTCACTTTGAAAACATCAGAGAATTGCACAAATTTTAAACACAACCTTGGCATTGCGCTCATTCAGCATTTTATATAAATGTTATATTCATATATATATATATATATATATATATTTGTTATTCTTTTCATTTGCTCTAGTAACAGAAAATTAGCAAAATAATATTATTATTTAAAATTTAATTTAACTTATTTAAATTTCTTACATATGGATATGTGTGTGTGTATCTGTGTTTCTCACATTATGGAAAAACAGGATCCCCTAGAACCACTCATTTTTTAATACATATAGTCCTGCAGCTGAGCATGTACACCTCAAAGTCCAAATTTTGAATTTAAAAAAAAAATTCTTTTAGTTCATATTCTGACAAAATTTAAAGAATTTTTGATTAAGGAACTCAGTTTTCTGTAAATAATGTGATGCCACTTGGCAAAGTATAAGATAGGTATATGTTTAGAAAATTTAATCAAGAAACTTGGCTTTTAAAAAAAAAAAAAAATGTGTTGCCATTACCATAAATGAAATATTTTTAATTTCCGTCTGCTAGCATGTTGCCGTTTAGCAATGCGTAAAATATTAAATTTTTCTTTTAAATTTAATCTTTGATTAGCAAACTAAGTGATTTAAAAGCAATAAATGCAGTTTTCCATCTGTATTATCTACTACATGAAAAATTACACTGGCTGTAATCATCGAAATTATTATATATTTTTTTCTTTTGTTAAATTACTATTCAAGTGTCTAGTATAGGTCTGTTTTCCTAATATTTTTTTAATCTTATAATATGCTTCCTGTTATCCTGAATTTTAATAATTCAAAACATGTATTTTAGCTATAGACAATTCTGACTACACTCAGTCCCATACATCGGTATTTCCAGTTGTGAATGGATCGGCACATAGTAATGGTTCAGTGAGAAAAAGTACTGTTATTCAAGATGTTGACAAAAAGTCCAGCCAAAGTATATCTTCTGAAAATCAGAATGAGTTTAAAAATTCTGAGACATGTAAAAAATCTGGCCAGTGTTCTCTGTATCACAGTGAAAGAAGTATTGAATCTGAAAACGAAATGTATGTTGATGATTTTGAAGAACTGAATAGGAATTCTAAACTTATTGAGAAAAATCTTCAGAAATTACCAATAAATAATGAAGTAAGTTTTCTTTCATGAAAGTATTATGTGTATGTTTGTATAAAAATATATGTAATATGTATGTTATGTTTAAAATGCATTTGGTTTTTGATTTTATATTTTTTATGTAATAATTTTTTAATATATTAATAAATTAATGCTTTAACCCTTTCTGCACAGATGCATTATGTATGCCACGTTAGTATTCGGTTCACCTATGGCTGGTATGACATGTGCATCTCAGAGGATTAGTGCCTAGCTAGACGGCTGTAATGTATACATGATAGTCACATGAAATGAAATGTAAATAATTTTAATTCTACCAAATGGTACCCTATGTCCATGTTACCAAGATAAATAGGAATACGATGCCTCAACTTTGACCTTCGGCTGTTTAATTTGATTCTGAAAGGTAGATAATGCGATTCAGTAATGTAAACAACTGTGCTAGAAGATAAATAGGAATACGATGCCTCAACTTTGACCTTCGGCTGTTTAATTTGATTCTGAAAGGTAGATAATGCGATTCAATAATGTAAACAACTGTGCTAGATCTTTATGCATGTGCATTTTTGTTTATGTTGTTTTCAGGTGGCTTTCTGAGAGAGGAATATCTCTTGTCAATGCAGATTTTAGTTAGTTTTTTCTTTTGTGTAAAAGTGGCTTTAGCAGTAAACAAAATTATAAAATGGAAGAAAGTGTTGAGAAACTAAACTGTATATTACAGTGCAACAAGAACATGGGAGGAATGGATATTAAGGATGCACTCACTGGTCACTATCTAATAAAAAAACTTTCAAATTGTATAAGGATTTATTTATGAGGCTCCTTGACATTATGATTTATAATGCTCATGTTTTATACGATGTAAAAAGTGATACAAAAAGATTATTATTTCAGTTTCGATTAAAAGTAATCGAACTAATTACAGAGAGACTTATGTCAAGAAGAGAATGTGAATTTGGGACATTATTTTGCACTGATGCCACTTTGCCTGATGGCCACTTTGAAAGGCATATTCCATCTCTAATACTTAATCCAAAGAAAGAGAAAAAGATAAAATGTTTGCTCTCAAACTGCACAGAAGAAGCTAGTTTTGGGAAAAACATCTTACTTTGAGTGCAAAGTTTGTAATGTTGGACTCTGCATGGATCCATGCTTCAGAATAACCACAGAAAAACCAATTTTTAAATTTCATTCTAAATGTACAATGCTGTGTAGATTGTGCGTATGTAGGTTTGTTACGTTATATTAAGTATTTTAATTGCAGTTTTACAAATGTTAAAAGTTTGTTTTAAAAATCCTCTTTCATTGTATATATATGATTACATCTGCAAAAGTTACATGTATTTAATTCTATAATTCACTAAACATAAAGGTTAATTTTTTCATGCCGGTTCATATATGCTGTCCAGAAAGGATTGAAATATTTTTAATATTTAAATCATTTTTGAAATAATTCAAGTTATTAAACATTTAGATTTGCTTGGAACAAAAAAATTTTTAAACATATTAATTTTGCATTCAATTTAAACATTTCTCTCATAGTTCTTCATATGAATTTGATGATCTCAATCAAGTTAAGTGGTGATTGTTTAAGAGAATAATAATATAATTATTAGTGCATATGTATTCCAAGAAATAGTGGTTATTTTTCAGAAGAGATCATTGTAGAAGTTGATAAGAGATTATGTATGTAGAGCCTGTCATGGTGGTTCATATTTTAGTTACTGGTACAAGCATATTCAGTACTGATGTCCAGTGTCTGTCTGGTTTAATTTCCAGACCTCCAGATCACCAACCAAAATAAGTAAATAAAATGAAGTAAAGGTAAAATATCCCCCCCCCTTCCTATAAAATGTAGAAATGAAGAATGAAATCAACAAAAAGAAGCAGGTATGCTATAAATGCAGTTTTTCTTCCCTGTCACTGAGATTCTTGCATGTTACTATCAAACATCTGGTGGATCTATATATAGTGTATGAAACGCTAACTATGTTTTGCAATAGTCCCTAAAGTCTGTTTAAATATGTTTATTTTCCCTTTCTGTCATAAAAATTACAACTTCTTATAAGGTGTTCCCCGTTCACATGCAACGCTCCTTCGCACAGCTGCGTTAGCAAGATAAGAAAAAGGAGTCACAAAGGAGTTTCATCTTTAGTACCTATTCAGAAGACTGCCATCTTCCTTCCCTTTACACATAAGCATCTGTGAGCAATCGCATCACAAACGGGAGTCGATTGGCTGATTTCTAATACTGTTTACACATTTTTAACATTGTTTACTCTTGTTACTTTCGTAATCAGTACTTTCGCAACTGGTACCGGAACTTTCGTAATGGTTCCCAAAAAAGTTATGCTTTATTATTATTATTATTATTATTATTATTTTATAAGCTTTTATTTAGCTCACTCTTGTTGCTTGTCACTATGGCTAAAATATGGTCATCGGTTTTTAAATTGCTTCCTGATAAGATATTGAATTCAAACTTTGTACATACATTGCTTGTATCACAATTTTGATTTTTAGAGGATTAGATTTTTTCAAATTTATAGTTGAAACGATTTTTTGCGAATATTTTCGTTAACAAATGAACTGAGAATCTTAGAATATTATTGTTTGCTCCGTGAGACACAGTGGAAGGGAAAGAAATTAAATGAAATTTATTATGTAATTTTTTTATTTCGGGAAAATTTTTGAAAATCACTCGAATTTTTAGACTTTTTTGATGCCCATTAATTTTAAAATTTCATATCTAAAAATATATTGGTTGCAACTTTTGAAATTTTCCCAGGTTATAAAACAAACTTCTTGCATTTTTTTTTTAAATATGTGCAATGAAGTAGAATGGGAAATATTGGTGGCTTCTTGGGCGTACTCTGAAACATCAGTTTTGTGACTTGTTATTGCAACTCTCAACTTCAGGTGTAAGAGTAATACTTCCAAGCTTGAGAAAGTCATAATATTATTTTCCATCGACGAGCGAAAATTCTTTGTAAGATCGAAATAGTAAAAAAATTCAGTAATTTCTGATACCTGCACACCCACCAAACAGGCTGTGAACTTGTTGATGACTAATTTTTTGTGTAGCTGATTTGCTAAAGGTGGCTGGTTTATAAAATGCTTGACACTAAGAATTCCATACAAGAGCAATCCAATCAATTCAATTAGAAAAGCAAGAAATATTGGTAATGAAACTTTTACCTTTTTTCAAGAAATCCATCTTTTTTGTGCTGTTCTTCTCCACATGTATACAGTAATCTGTTTTTGCTTTAAAAAAAAGAGAGAGAGAGAGAGAATTCTATTAATTCAGCATCAGTGCACTTTGGCATTATGCACCAGCCAAAACAGATCTGCTACGTGCACCTTTGTATCACAAAAACACTTTTTGTTGACATCGTCAGTTTCTATAAACTATTATGGCAACATATATTTTGCCTCATGAACACTTCTTGCAAATTTTTGGCAGGGGTATGCATAATCAGACAGTGCAAAAAATTCATATGTGGTTATTAACAGGTTCTGTGGGGACAAAGAATTTTCAGCTCATGATATGCTGAAGATAGGCAGGTTCAGCATTTTGTGTTAGACTGTATACTGTGCTCTACAGACACCATATTTTTGCGCAATATTTGTGATCTTTCAATGGTTATAGTAAAATGTAAGGTTACTCTCATATGTCACAAAAAAGTATGTGTAGTTTATTTATTGTTGCTTTATTTGTAAACAGTTATAACTGTGTACTTTATTTAGTATTGATTATCTCTTGTTGTGAGAAATGTATAATTTAGACATTAGTATATTTATGTGTTGTACATATGTCATATTTTATATACCATTCAGTATTGACTATGGTCCTATCATCCTCCTTTAATTTTATAATAAATATTTAATTTTATATTAGAGTGTTTTTTTAAAGTGTTGGTTAAGTTTATTTAAGTTGCATCTGATTTCCATTCTATATTGCATCATGAAAATTTTCAGAGGTTAAGCAACTTGATGTTATTGAGCATTTATTTGAGACATGTTTCTGAAATTTGAATCAGTCTATTTATAAAATTAATTCACCTTTAGATAAAAGAAAATGGAAATCAAAGTGCTGTTTCTCCTTCTGTTTCTTCTGTTCTTTCAACTGTTTGTAATACATCTCTGACTGCTAATGGATCAGTGACCAAAGATTCATGTAATGTAACACTGAAGTATGTTCCTGCTATAAATGATTCAAATGCAACTTCTGCTACATCTGTTCCCAAAAAATCTGTGATTACAAATAGATTACTCGCTAAAGATATGCCTAGTATAGAGAAAAAAGAAAGATTTGTTTCTAAAACATTTATGACTGCAGTCTCACTGGCTAAAGATGCACCTAAAATACAGGGAAAGAAAGCACATTCTAAAAATGACTTAGATGCAACTCCTAGTAAAGCTACTTCCAATACTTCCATGACTTCTGATTGCTCTGTGGTTAAAGATTCACCTAGTGTAGAGCAAAAGAAAATACCTCATAAAAATGACTCAGTTGAAACTGTTGTTACGGTTGTTTCTGATAAATCTCTGCCCGCTAATGGTGGTCTGGCTAAAGATTCAACAAATGTGGAGCAGAAGGAAGTGTCTCTTAAAACTGACTCTGTTGAAACTTTTATTACAGCTGTTTCTAATACATCTAGGACTGCTAATGGCTCTTTGACTAACGATTCACCAAGTGTAGAGCAGAAGAAAGTTTCCCCAGAAAATGACTCTATTGTAAGTCCTGTTACAACCATTTCCAAAACATCTGTGACTGCTAATGGCTCCCTGACTAAAGATCTACCTAGTGTAAGACAAAAGAAAATACGTCTTAAAAAAACTCCTATTATAGATGTTTCCAGTATGGCTGTGACTTCTGATGGCTATCTGACTAACAAATCAGCAAATATGGAGCAGAAGAAAGCATCTTCTAAAAATGACTTTGTTGGAACTTCTGTTACAGCTGTTTGTAGTACATCTGTGACCACTAATTGCCCACTAATGACTGAAGATTTATCTAATGTAGGACAAAAGACAGTATTCTGTAAAAGTGATTCAGATGTAACTCCTGCTGCAAATGTTTCCAAGATATTTGTGACTACTGATGACTGTCTGACCAAAAATTCATGTAGTGTAGAACAAAAAAAAGTTCTTTCCGAAAATGACCCAGAACAAAAATCTGACTTCAAAGATGAGAAACAAAATTTAAATTCTAATCAGAAAAAATCAAAAATTAAAATCATAAGAAAGAAGGTGAATTGCTATAATATTAAGCATGTTTGTGTGCATTGCATGCTATAAGAAAATCACCAAATCCATATAAAGTTTGTGAAGTTGCATTATATTACATTTTTAAGTTTAATCTTATGGATATTCTAATCAAATTCTGAATGTTTTCAAATTTAGAATTGTATCTTAAGTCTTTCCCCTTATGACATTTTGATGGTGCAACTTTAGGAGATGTAGTGGGCTGGCTGCAGTGGTTTAGCAGTTTTCTCACACTGTGTGTAGCATGAATATGAACCATTTTCTTTCATAAAGACACCCCTTTTAAGGCTGATAACCTAATTGCTTTTCTATAATAAATAACAGGATATAACCTGAAAATGAGAACCATTTGAAAGATATTGGATTCATGTATTCTGTGCAATGAAGAATTATTACAATAGGCATTAGAATTTTAACAAAGTGAAATTTCTGTGAAGTCAAACTAAACATTGATTTTAAAACTGGTGTTAACTTTTCTCAAAGTAAAATTTTGGTACTTCCACCCAACCCTAAAAAGGGTCACCAACTCATGCTGACTATTTTTTGCCAAGTTAAAACATGAAAGACAACAGCCATCCTTTTTTTAACTTTTTATTTTATTCCCCCCATGAGTACAGCAATCTGTTTTATCTTCAGAAAATATATGAGAATTGAAGAAATTTGGCACCACATTCCCCATGTATAGAGCAATATGTTTTTCCGTAAAGATCAGGGAATAGCACAGGTTTCGCCTTTTTGCATGCTTTTGTTCTTTCCATGTATATAGCGATCTATTTGTACAAATTTGATATATCAGATTCAATGATTTATGAAGTGTAGCTTCATGGAATATGAATTCTTGCAATATCTAACTGTAGGGTTATATTTCTGAAGAAATGCAACAATTTTTTTTTCATCAGCCTGCATACTCCACAGTCCCATTAAAATTCTTCACAAGGAGGGGGGGAATGCTGAATGCAACAATGCAGTAAACAGAATAGGGTTACTGTACATTTATTGTGCAATTAATCTGAAATATGCTAATATGCATTTTAAGTAAGTTTTTTTTAATGCAAAATGAAATTTTTAGTTTAGTTTCAAATCATTTTATCAATTGTAAAATACATTTCTTCTGATTTAAAGGAAGGTTTCAATCCTGTTTAAAATAGGTATCAACTGATAGCGTTTAAATCTATTATTAAATATATTGTATCCAATATATTTGGAAATACATTTTCTTAACTTTGTAAGAAAGTCCACATCTGTCCTTAGACGGGTAACCCTTGAAGGGCTTTCTTGTAATAAGAAATTTAGCATAGCCTAATCTAATCATTCTAACCTTTAAATAGAATTCTAAAATATAGTAATCGATCCAATAAATAAATTGGGAACTCCTAGTTGATTTAATCAATGAATTTTGTCATTGCAATAGTGTAAGTTTTTTTTAAGTTCTGAATGGTGCTGTTTTTTCCCTTCTCCAGTTCTTGATGAAAGGAGCTATTTGCATGAGTAATTTCTGATTTTCTGTGTGCATAGCATGATTAATGAATTTTCAGATATGTATGATGAATACACACCATTTTTCCTTAGAAAGTCTGTTAAAGCATCTGTTGGAAAATGGATTAGCTTTGCATGCTTTGTAATGATAAAACTTGTGTGTGATTTTATTAGTATGAAATGTATTTTTCTCTGTATGAAGTAGCATTTTAATTAATTTTTTTTACAGATTATGAAAAGTGATAACAGTACCAAAAATGTTAATACAGATGTAATAAATACATTTGCAAATCAGAAAGAATCAAGTATTAATCAAGTTAAAGAAGATTCCTTAAATATTATATATCAGTCTCAGCCTGTTAAAGAAAACAAAAAAGATCTTGCCCATCAGTCTCAGCCTGTTAAGGAAAACAAAAAAGATCTTGCTCATAATCAAAAGAGCCATGAGAAAGGTGCATCTGTTTTTCTGAAAGATGATGTTCCTCCTGTAGAAAAAGTTGCCGAAGAAATGGAAAAATTAATTCTTGAGCAGTTAGAAGAGGAAGAAAGAGCAAAAGAGATGGCTGCTGAGGTAATTTATTTTGATTTTTGTAGCTATATTTGAAATTTGATAAACTAAAAATAAATTGTGGAATTTGATAATATGTTATGTACAAGATTATTCTTCTGAATTTTAGGTACAACTGAAAAATTTTGTCAGCTCGCCAGAAGATATTTTAATTGCCCCACTTCGCTTAGCTGAACCTCCCAAAGAAAAACCACCTCCACCACCAGGTGGTTCAAATGAACTCCAAAAGGTAAGATGCAAGTACAAGGGTTATAAGGTTTTATGTTAACCCTCCATACAGCTCAATTTTCATACTTCCAGTTTTGAAATATGGGATGATATTTTGCATTATCTCTATCTGCATTAATTACCATTTACATCTTTAACAACAGTTTTTAAATAATACAAGAATTTTAATTGCTTTTTGTGATTTCAAATTATATATAATAAGGTGCACATGATTTCAGTGGGCATAATTTGCAAGTTAAAAAATGTGTACTAGGTTTTTAATTTTAGATGAATTTAATTTTAAACCAATTTGTTCAGATTGTAAAAAAGAAAAGTCAGTCTCGCTTTATATTATAAAGCAGGCACACCAAAAAGAGAAATGTTTAAAATGACAAAAAGTTATTTATAAATGTTAGATCGTTTATGTTGACCTTAGAAATAAAGCCAGCCTGTTATGTGAGTTTCTTTACGTATTTTCTTCCTCCCCCCTCAATTCTTGGAGCAACACTCAGCACACTATCTTCCAGGTTCCTTTTTTATAGGATTTGGTGATAACTCTATTAGGCTAATACAGCCCATGCTAGAATCACTAGAATGTTTTGATGAAAAGATTCAAAGTTTTAATGCAAATTCTTTACAATGAAATGTATCCTATAGAGCTATCTATCATAACTAATAAGCACTAAAACAATTTTACCCTGCCCAAATAAAGAGTGTGATTTGTAGTAAGGGGGAAAAAATCTTCATCTGCGATTTTCACGTTAACTGTTATAGTGAACCAACTTGGTAATCCCACTCAAATCAAGAGAGCTGTATGCTAATTGGTTAATTAACCATCTAATTTATAATAACTTTCTTCAGTCCTGATCAGAATGCAAATTAGTTGTGTATTTAAGCCGAGGGTTTGAATGCTTAGAGTTATAGGTTAGAGTTATAGGCATCATCGTCCTGCTGTTACTACTGCCAGTGTTGATTAAGTTTATTTCACTCAGTAGAGCCCTACAAGGTCCTCAAAAGACCATCAAATTAATGAGTTATCTCATCTTTTCCATTTTAATATTAATAAAACATTTATAAATTTAAGAGGAAAAAATAATTAACTTCTGATATTAACATAAAATTTTTTATCTTTAGAAAAAGAAGCACCTGTAAATGACTTTGGTGAAGAAATTAAGTTTGTGTAGTTACTTTTAGAGCAGTTTCCAGGCATTTCTTAATACGATCATGCGTGTCCACGACTATTTTCATAACATCAAATGATGAGGAAAAATATACCTTTCAAAATAGCAGTGGGATTTAACCAATATAAACATAACATAAATAAACATAATTAGAAATGTATAAATGAGTATTTTCACAGTATTTCAATTTAAGAAAAGGCAAAAATTTGTTTATGCACTATTCATGAAGTTTCTCAAAATTATTTGAGTGATGTTGAACCCCTAACCTTGGAGATTATCCCTTGTTGAAAGAGAATGTGCCATCATAAAATTAAAACCTATGCAAAAAAAATGCAGATTTTACTAGAAGTTTTAATTAATTTTTTTTTCCATTTTTCAAGGAGCAACGAAGGGGGGTATGCAGGGGGTATGCTCCCCTCAAAACTGATATTGATACAAAATGTATCCCCAACTAAGGTCACTTTTTTTATTAAAATCAAAAATAGATGTTCAGCAACTTAATCCCTTACTTGCAACATTTCTCTGTCACTTGGCAGTTTTAATAATCTATTTTGACCTTATTTGGTGATTTGATTTTAATTTAAAAAAAGTTCTACAAATTTTGATAACATTAACAGGTTTGGTGATCACAATAAACAATGTCTTTTCCATATTTTCATATCCAAATGGGCAGAAATTTGGCAATTCGATAACAGTATCTGAATCTCCAGAACGGCATAAAACTTCATGTGCTGTATTTTAAAACTGGTAGATTTATCCTTGATTATAAAGTATGTCATCATTATAAAATACATCGACAGTATTTAAAAGAGTGCGAAATGTGGACAAAAATGTTAGAAATAAAGATAGGTGTTTATTTGAAAATCTTAACAAATGCTGAAACATATATTTTATGACTCAAATTTATTCTGAGAGTATGTTATTTTATGAAAAGGAAGACACAGCAACAATAATGAAAAATCACAATCTTTAAGTTTTTTCTGCAGAGATATTTTATTGAAATCTTTAGAGTTCAATAAGCAAACAATAATCAGAACTAAATGTGTTATAGTTTTTTTTAGGGGGGAGAAGTGGGCAATATTTGCATATTGTGAATAGAAGGCTTTCTTTCTTTGTTTTCTCTTTTTCAAAGAGAACTTCATCTTGTACAAAACAGATATTTGAATATATAAAGATAGTTTATATAAAGGGGAATTGATTTTAGTAATTTTATATGATGTAAAAAAGAACTTCACCAGTTAAGTGTATTTCTTCAATAGAAGATACTGGAATGATGGTTATGAAATATCTCAATATTTTTCCTACAAAATAATTATCAAATCAAAAAAGTCATCAAAAATCATATAAAAAATTCTTTATACTTCTAAACTGGTCCCAGCTACAGAATGTAAATGCAAGTCAGAGTGCTAGGAACAGTTCATCGCTAGGTCATGTTAAAAACACTAGGTCGGAGTGCTTTTGTGAAACTGGCTGCTTATCTGGAAATCATTCAAAGAAACATCAGTGGTCTTACAGCTCATTACATCATGTAGAGGCTGTGTGTGTATCAGGTAAAAAAATTGTTAACTCAAAATTGCAACTAAAATTAACAATAGCCTCGTAATTCCTCATTTTAATTCACATATCCCCCTCTCCATTCTGAATTGCTTATAATAATTTTTCTTCATTGCATCTTTCCAAAGTAATTTGTTCGTGTTTGCTTTATTTATCCTTTTGCATTGTGAGAGCTCATATCCCATCTCAGATCTAAAATTTAAACAAAAAAAAATCAAGTTTATAAATATCACTGCTATTAATGCGCAGCTTCTTTTTTCCCTGCTTTCCCTTGCTGCTAACCATGCACAGTTTGCTTTCCACTTTGTCTTTTTTCTGTGAAGATGCAAGCATCTAAAATTGTGGGGTGCATCTTGCACCCATAAATGAAGCTTGTTATATCATGAAAATAAAATTACGTATTTGAATCAGCAGATACATTGAAAGCTTTTCTTCCCTATTCTCTCAAGATAAGTTTGCATGCAACAGTTTTCAAATCTTCAAGTCATGTATGGGATTATTGTGTATATATATATATATGGTAATTAAATTATATTAAATGCTAAAATGGTAACTATCCAAATTGTTACAAATATACAATAGAAAAAGTTGTGAACAGTGACAAAAGAGTACTGTCAAGAAGTTCTCTGCCTACTCTGTGATGCAATTTGCTGCAAAGGGCCAGACCTCTGAAAGGCATAAAACTTGCACTTTCATCTTGATACTGCTCCATCTCATTCATTACGCCTGATACAGACTTTCTTGGCAAAACATGGAATTCCATTCATTCGCCAGCCTCCCTACTCTCCAGACATCGCTCCTTGTGACTTCCAGTTGTTTCCAAAATTGAAGATGACTCTGAAAGGATCTCGTTTTCAGAGTAGAGAAGAGATATTGCAGAGCATGATGGTGGAGTTGAATAACATTTTAAAAGAAGCGTTCCAGAAGTGTTTTTGGCAGTGGAAGGAACAGTGGGTTAAGGCGCCTACTTTGAGTAGGATTAAAGTCCCAATCTCATCATGTAAGTAATCTATTTTTTCCAGCCAAAGATCGGATGCTTTTTAGACAGACCTTGTGTTTTCAGTTTTTGCAATAAGGGAAAACTTAAAAAAGAAGTAATCAGATGCTGCATGTCTGTGCATTTCTAAAGCCTTCATTGGATTATCAGTATCAATAGAGCTTTTTGTTTCGATATAACCTTCAAGTGAAGAGCCCAATAATAATTTTGTTTAATTTTACGACCATATCCTGAGGTGGAATCCACCAGAATCTAGAAGTGAAGTTAAAGTAAATTCTTTCTTTAACTGTAGTCTGGAAGCGATGGACTTAGTCCCACTGAGTAAATCATCTATGTAAAAAATATCATAGCAGCATATCTTAGCTAAGCAAAATTTTGTTTTTTTTAGCAAGTTGTTGAAGAGCTTTTACAGCTTACACTTAACTTGTCTTTTAATTATTGACTGCTCAGTTTTTATAGAATAAGATCAAGCAAGAAAGGTTGCCGAAACATTTGACTCTCTTCGAGCCACTATAAATTTCAAATATGCCACACAGTCAAAGAATTATCTTGTAGACAGAGATTTAGTTCACTTTGTCATAAGAATATATCTGGAAGAGCTATATGTCATTGACAAGAAATGATGTAAAATCTCATTAATTTCATTTACAGGTAACTGAACATATTGTTATGAATTTTTTACTTAGATAGATAATTTTATTGAAATTATAAGTAAAATTCTTGTATTCCTTTTCTAACGCAACATGAAGAGATGAGCTATGCCGGAAAGGTAAGAATACAGGAGCAACTCCATTTAACTTTCAGTAAATGGGTAGCTCGGTAATTTGGCGAGATATTGCCGAGCCGGCAATGGTTTTGGCAACTAATTTTGTTATTTAATTTGGTGAGAAATCGTCAAAAGTCGCCAGACTGGACGATATTTTTGTCCGGTCCATGTAGCGGAATTGAATAAATGTAATTGATCACTATATTAGCTGTAACCATAATTCGACCCTCATAGTGCCTTCCATTAATTTCGAGGAGCAGAAAGTACTAGAAATATCTCGACGTTTGGGTGAAAATTATATAACTTGAGGCGATAACTATATAACTTAACAAGGTGAAAACTTGTTGTTGTGAGTTGTCATTTCAGCTAACTTGGAGCTGTCTTTAAATGCACTTTGCATTGCATTATGTTTAATATTCGTAGCGGTTTGAAGTGTAATTACTGATTGTACTCTGTGATATTATGAAGAGTTGTATGACTATTTTTTGTGGAAAGTTCCAGCTCTCTGAAGTGTTTCTTTTGATAAAATTAATTTTATCAACCTATTATCATATTTATGTGCATTCAGTTATTATGAAACCATATGCTTGCAACAATATTTGAAAATCTAGGAGGATCACAAGGCCTGGCTTTGATCATAATTTGAGAAATGTTGCCATAGGCCTTCAGTATTTTCAAAGTGTTGAATTAGAAAACAGCTTCATATAAAACATATAGGTTACATTATTTTGAATGAGATATTAAATGTAATTGCATAAATAAAATTTTCGTCATCTCTGGGATATTTTTTCACATTTGTTTTAATTTCTAAGTTATACCAGGTGTACTTCTCTATCTTCTAAAACTTCATGTATCAGTTACTGAAAATTATTATTACAAATCGTGTGTACTAAGGTAATTTTCACCTTTCTTTAGCTGAAATTACTGATTAAAATTTTTTAGGATCTCTGGGTTTCAGATAGAATATAATAGATTTGTGTACAAGCAGTGCTACGTATTTAACAGTGATAACTATATGCCTACCTAATCTAACAGTGATAAACCTGTGTGATTGATTTCCTTACTTATATTTTAATATCAAACTCATAACACAAAATTTTTATTTAAATCTCATGCAATTTTATCATGCAAAAATATCTAGAAGTCAAAGAATTAGACAGTTCATAAGAAATGCATCTTTTTAATGATATAGCAGTAATTTTTGTTTAATGTTTAGTAGAGTTTTTATTCTTATTTTAGCCAACATCCCTGAAGCGAGTGAACTCTACTAAGCGCATAAAGAAAGAGATCGATAAAAGGCGTTCAAATTTCTTAGGAATTGAGAATGCTGATGAAAACATTTCTTGTGGTAAGTAAATAAAATTGCCTTGTGTTGCTTTGAATTATAGTCTTTCCTTTTCTTTTAATATTAACCCATTCGAGATGGGCATATATGCCTAGGCTGTCAACTGCATCTCAGAGCCGGATGTGTCATATTATGTGAATGGCTGGGTGTGCACATACAGAAATTTTTTAACAGAACATTTAATTAGTGTCTTTTTTTTGCCACTAGATATAGCCCTTTGTCTGTCATGGTGGATTGTATCAAGACTGGAGCATGTTGACCTTCATTCCATTACAGTATTTTTCATTTTTGGCCTTAAGGAACCAGACTGAAATCTTAGATTTGGTAACGTAAATAAACAGAGCTAGCCATTAACTACAATGATAATATAAACACATGGAGATATTCATAATGTTTCTGAATACTTTTGTTTTTATTTTTGGCAATCTGAGGATATGTCCTATTGTTTTGTAGGTTTTATTCTTTCCTCTTAGAGTTTGGTTAATATCGAGGCAAATATTTTGTGTGTTTAACAAAACACTTTTTCTAAAGCAAGAAAAATGTAAGGATAAAGTTTTCAAAACATTTGTGAGAATTACCTGAGTACGTCTCTCATAATGTGCCAAAAATTATAACTACTGGACTACAAATTTAACTCTTTCAAGACGAGCATCCCATTGAAAGATGTTTTGAAGACCACTAGATGGTGTCCTGTCTCCCTTACTTTTGAATTGAATATAATTTCAAGATCCTGACCTTCAGTGATTTGATCACATTCTCATAACATTGGTGTCCAACTGTTATGGGAGAAGGAGCAAAGCCTAATGTAAACAAGCATAGCCTGGTGGCCATAGGATATAAATATTCGTGTTTCTGATATCCCTTCAAATCATCTTTTCATTCTTTTTTTTTTTTTTTTTTTTTTTTTTTTCTGCTGTGTAGGGTCTTTTAGGGTTACTATGTTGGGGTTCTATTATACTTTGCATTGCTTTTATTGCTCATATTTCAGATACTTTGCTATTTATTTCAGAAAGCCTTGACCTCACTTTATTATAGCAAGAAAGCATTATTTATCAGAGAAAGGATATACTCAAGATAAACAAGCCAATTATTGACATGGATGAGATTGATGATTTAATTTTTAAAGAGTTAGGGAACCATATTTTGAATGATTTTCATACAGACATTTTATCAGAGAATGTGTTCACTGAGTGTCAGCCTTCTACTTGCCATGAAAGATTTTGTTACTCCATCTTGTATAGTCTTTCTAGTATTTTTTTAGTAATCTTAAAGTTTATTAATATATTTTGTCAACTAAGAAATAATTTGAATATTGCTTCTGAAAATCATTTCTCAAAGTAAGCAATTTGTTTTACGTATTTTCATGTAAAGTAAAGGAAAGATTATTAATTGCTCATTTTAACATATATGATAAATATATGTTAAAATGAGTAAAGTAATAATTTAAATTAGTACCAAAAATTATGATGTTAGGACTTAATTTTTTTCTTTTATTCTGTGTGTAATTTTTTTCTTCTAAAGTTAGGCTTAACCATGCAAAATCTCCATCCTCTGGGACAATTCCTTTTGATTCCCATCCATTCTGATGGAACATCTTAAACAATGGCATGCCATCTTTAAAGGGTTAATTTATGTGAATTTTTTCTCAAAGTTACGCTTAGCAGGGCAGATTGCCTAGTGCAACTAGACAGTGCATCCTGTCAGCTCACCATCCCAAGAGAGCGTTTTGGTGACTGAAGCACTTGTTCTGAAGGGCTCGATAGTCACAAAATACTGCACTGCGCTGTGACGTTTTGGCACAATGTCTGCGTAGCTGCTGACTCTTCCGGATTTTCATCACATCTCCCGCTAGACTGCCAATCTCCCGTTTTTTAATTTTTAGCCTTCCCTATTCTTTTACAATAATACAGTACATCCTTTACAATAATCTGAATGTGCTACTTGCACTGTGTAGGCAATGTTAGAAGTTATTGCAGTCTAGAGCTATGTTATTTTAAAAATTATGTGCTATTTATTTTGCTTGGAAATAGCGTTACTTTTTAAAAGTAATTAAAGTTGAAAATGCATGTTTTCTTCAACACCAAGCTGTATTTTGTTGACTAATGTAACTATTGAAATCAGAATCTACCATGTTTGGGTTAAGAGAGGTTCAGTTTCTTCTGATTTTCAAACATATACCTTCCAGCGTGATTTGCAGTATAGGTCATGAGCACTCTTGATGCTGAACCAAATCAGCTGTGAGCATGAAATGAAATTATTCATTTTGAGAATGGAATAATAATAAAAAAAGGGGGGTTAAAAAGAGGTTGCTTGTTATTTTGTCTTTTGAACACATAATATAAACATATTATAAGTGCCGAAAGGACCGAATGAAGCAAAATTCAGACAGAGTTTGAAACAAATGGTTACCGGAGGATGTGATCGTTAGATGGAAGGTACATGTATTTTTACTGAAGTAAGAATTCTTTGAAATAAAAATAAAAATTGATATAATAGTTAAGAAGCAAACTCCTTAACTTATTAGATTCTCCTTAAAAACTCCTTAAAAACTTATTAGATTGTTATGTTTTGATTGAAAAGATAATTACTGATGATTCTCAGGAAAAGAAAATTAAATCTCTTGCCACCAGTGTGGAAAGAATTTATTGAAATTTGGCTGAATTAGACAGTGAAATATATAATTTTCTGTTGGAGAATTCAGCTAATGGGAAGAATGCAGCAGTTGAAGGGTATAACACAAAAGTGATTGATGCAAAGGGTAGAGTAGACATATATTTGAATAAACTTTCTGACTTGGAAATAAGAACCACAGTTTCTCCACTGATTTAATAGAAATTTAATCTACCAAAAATAGAATTGGTTACATTTAATGGGGAAATTAATAACCTCATTTGTCAACTCTGCTAATCTCAATAAAGAATGGTATTTGTATAAATTCTCAAAAAAATATGAAAATTGTGAGCTTGGATTCTACGGTTTGTGGGAAATTGCCGACATCCAAATAACAAGATAAAAAATCATGTTGATTCGAGAACTGGATGCAGCAGGAAATAAACTTGTGAAAATTATGCAACAAGAATCCTTAAATAAAGAAGATGTGGAATCCGAACTTAAAACACTCTGCATATTCACTGACCATAATACATTAATCAGATCAAAAACCAAAATTACCAGAAGAGATAATGCAGCAATGTTAGATGCCCTTTAATCTTGCCTTCAAATCATCCATTAATGGAACAATTAATTTTTGAATGGCATTTAAGCTCTTCACATGCCAGAGTTCAGATTGTTCTGGCAGATATTTGCCAACAATTTTGCCTCTTACAGTGTAGAAAGCGTGTTCAAAGATAAAATGTATATAGTGTAAAAGATATACAACAGAGAATGTTGAATCTATTCCCTGCTCTACTCTAAAAGACTGTGTATGGGAAGTGTTAGTATCTGAAATGACTGGAGTGGATTTGTCAGGACCGCTTTATTTAAGAGATGGTAAGCAGGCATGGATATTCCTATTCACACGTGCAGTATACAAGGCTATTCATTTGGAACTGATACAGAATCTGTTAACCAATGGATTTCTTTTAGGATTCAAAGGTTCATTTCTAGATGAGGATGCTCTGAACCATATACAGTGACAATGGAACCAATTTTGTTGGCGCAGATAAATTTTATGAGTTCTCTTGACTGGGATAAGATTGTAAATGATGCTTCTGTCTCAAGAATTCACCAACAGCTGCTTGGGGTGGTTTTTAGAACAATTAATTCAGATGGTAAGAAGAATTTTTAGCAGAATTTTAGGAAAAGCATCATTGGATCAGGAAGAAATGTTTACCATACTTTGTGGCATTGAAGCCATCATCAATTCTCGACTGCTGAATTATTTGCCAGAAATCTGAACAATTTAATTCTACTGACACCTTCAGTGTTTATTCAACAGATGCGAATTGGTGGGAGTTTCTGACTTAGATAATTTGGGCAAAGTAAAGATCTCCAAGAGATAAATATCGACAAAAAATTAGGAGATGAGACAGTTTCAAGAAGAATATTTGAGCTAGTTAATCCAGTGACCAAAGAGAAGTGAGGTAGACAAATAAAATTGGGTGATATTGTGACAGTAAAATGCAATTCGACTGGCCTTTAGGAAAGATTACTGGCATGTTCCCTGGGAAAGATGGTTTCACCACAGTTGTAAAGTTGAAAATAACCGGCGTAGAACTTTTACATCCTGTGCAGTGTTTATACCACTTGGAATTAGTTAAGGAAAATTCTATTGTTGTTAGGAACACTTGTCAGGTTGCTTCTGATAAAAGATATTAAAACTCAGAAATCGAAAAATTAAGACTGTGAAAAGAAAAGTGGAAGGAGAGTTATTAAACCATCACATTATAACTGGCTTCCAAACTTCATTATTGTTTCAAAATTTCTAGTATTTTTATCTTTCAGTTTAGAATGTAACATTTTTTGTTCATTTGAGCTTTGATTTTGTGTCTTTTAGTCTAAAATGAAAAGGTAGAAGGATGTCATGAGCACTCTTGGTGCAGAACCAAATCAGTTTAATTATTTAGTGTGAAAAGAAAATTGAGAATGGTATAATTTTTTTAGATGAAATAATAATAATAATAGAGTAAAAAAGGTTGCTTGTTATTTTGTCTTTTGAAAACACAACATAAACATATTATAAATGGAGAAACAACTGAATGAAATAAAATCTGTAACCTATGAATTTATTCATGAAATTTTTCATTATTTTTATCAGGGTTAGCAAGTTTCTTTAATGAACCACCACATTATTTCAAAGGTAATGTTTCACTTGACCAACAGAAATCATGTAACTATTTTTAAAAAAAAAGTGACCGTACAGTTATGCGGAATGTCGAATAATCGAGACTCTTCTATATGTCCAAAATAATCTGAAAAAGTTTATTTTAATAATGATGATTTTTTAAACTAGTTATTTTTTTGTTAAATTTATAAACAAACGAAAAGATTAGGTCATATTTTTATAAATTTGATTGAAATTTAGAATTGTATGACAGGTTATTTCTGTACTATATGTTTATGAAAATAAAATGCAATTTTTTCCCACCCTTAGAAGAAACTTCAGTTCCACCACCACTTGCTCTGGAAGAAATTTTGAAAGCAGAAATGGAGTTGGATAGAGAGAGCATGTGGAAATTGGAGAGTACTGCCGCAGAGCGTCTAAAAGAAAATGAAATAATCCAAAAGGAGCAAGAAATTATTCAAACATTAGAGAAGGAAGAAAGACAACAACATGTTGCAAATGAGAATACAGGTGAAAAGCTTTTCCTTCATCTTTTTTTCTTTATATATATGTAATATTTTGCAGTTATATTTACTATAAAATATGACAGATTTCTTTTACCTTTAGAATGAAATTTCTTTTTATATGCAGTTGAACCTGTCTTATAATGAACGAACCATTTGGTCCCGTTCAGTTTCCTATACATTTAATGTTAATTTATACTTCAAATGGCATGAAAATCTGGTGTAATGAATTATATGGATAACTGCAATCAAATGTATTTTTTCAGAATATATGCAAGTTTGGATAAAAAAATAACCCTTAAACTTGTTCAAGCTCAGCATGTTAGTATCCACATTCTTTTCCTAAATGAAAATGGCATTGCATTGTTTTTCTTTTATGTTCAATCCCTTTTTCCTCTGTGTCTAAATAAAGACTGGGCAAAACAGGTGTGACACCCAATCAAGACAAAAAATAAAACAATAAGCAATCTTGGGACACTATATGGTGTTCTTTTTATGTGACTGGGAAATGGAAAAATACTATTTTGTTTCATTCAAATTCCTTGAGTGAGTTCACTGACAAAGCTAGATTGACATTATGATGGAAATTTTCATTATTCTTATAAAGAGGAATTAATGAATTTTATGAGTTTAGGTTATATTCTTGATTCATCTGTTAGGAAATGAAAATTTTTCATAATTATCTTTTTTGTTTATTTCAGTATTGATGTTATCCAAATGGGGATTTTGCATTTTTGAGGTCTTAGAAAGATAAAGCATATTCTTTACAAAAGTTATAGAATCTTTTCCTTGCAACCACACATATCTTAAATAACAGTTGAAGGTGAAGTCATTAATGTTTTTTATTCTTCATCTGCATATAAATATAAAAACCCCCAACGTTACAAAGCATAGCTGCCAACTCTTCCAGTTTCTCACCACATCGTTTCCTAGGTCTTTAATTTTTAGATTTTACTAAAAAAATGTTTTCTTAAAAAAAAATTTTTTTTTTTCAATTGAATTAATGAAACTTAAATTAGGCAAATTCCATTCCCCAACATCTAAGGATTTTCAGTATAATTTGTGTTATTAAATTTTATTTCATATGAATTGTATTATATCATATTACATTTTATTGATTTTTGTCTTGTTATTAAATTTTTCATCTTAAATTTCATTTGTTCTGTGTTGTCTTAATTTACTGTAGGTATTTGTGATTTTATAGGAAGATTCAAGAAATATTTAATAAGTTAATATCTGTATTTAATTTTGTTTATTCCAGTATGTGACACATTATTAAGTTTATCCACTCAGATATTTAGTATCCCCATTGAACATTGGAAAAACAATTATAAGTAATCATTAGTTATTATTTTCATTGTATTTGAAAGTACTTTGCTAAAAAATTTTTTTCTTTTATTATTTGGGAATCAAATTAGCCAAAGAACATAAAATTAACAGTATATAATTAAATGTTAGTATTTTTTACTTCAGGATTACAAAAGGTTCAGTAACCTGAACCATACATTATAAAGAGAATTAAAATCAGTTTGGAGTTCCTTTGAAATGGTGTCGCTGTGCAGTGTAAAAAACCTTTGAGTTTTGTGCATTTCTTCCTTGTTTTTTTCTGGAAAAATTCTCCTGAGTTTTAAGGTTTCAAGGTTATTATTACAAAGAAACTTGTGTATCTGTTTATATACGTGTTATTTTTATTTAAATTTTTTATAATTTGTAATGTTCATATTGCTCAAAGATTTCTGGTATGACTCGCTAGAAAAAGATAGAATACAAAGCTTGAAAGAAGAGAGGAAAAGAACAGAGGAAGAAAGGATGTTAAACGAAGAACAGCATTTGAGGCTACTGGAAGAGGCACAGTTGAGAGAGCGGGAGGAGTATATCAGAAAGCAAGAGGTTGGTGAGATTATGAATGCATGATCAAATTGCTTTATTTCAGGTTATTTCTATCTATACTGGTACTTAGCAAAAAATGCATAAACATGTGTACTTCATAATTACCATATTTACTCACGTATTTTCCCCCTTGCATATTCCTTCTCTAGCTTTTTATTAGCACAGGGTTGTAAAAAAACTTTAAATCACATAATTTCCTTCTTTCTCAAGATATTCTGCAGCTTCAGAAGGCAAGCTTGCCTAAATTTAAAAATGGTTTTGTTCATGTAGCTGTTGTTTTAATCTTACTAATTTATTTGCTTGTGGAATTTGGGCTGTGGTTGATGAAGCAAATATAGCCAAGACCTTTGAGAAAAGAGATATTTAGTGTTCTTGATGGTTCTGAAGATCATTGCACTTGGGAAGACTGAACGGTGATGAAGACAATGACATCAACTTGCCAGCTGTAGCAGATGACACAGACAGCATTTCCAGCAGCATTAAATAATTTGAGGCCTAGGTATTAGAAGGAGACAACAGTAAGAGTGGGGGAGATGCGAGATACAGGGAATTCATCAAATCAGGGAAGTAGAAATGACGATATCTTGTTTGATGGTTTAAAGTTAATATTACTTTGTATTCCTGTGGGAATTTAAGTTTCTTTTAAAGAAATAATCCCGTGATAACTACCAGCATTTTATTCAGAAATATTTTTTGCTTGTTTTGTTTCATTTGTAACCACATCATCTGAAAATTAAATTATCCACTTAATTTTCCCTTCTCGATTTTAGTGTGATAAAATCAATAAAAGAGGAAAAGTACGTGAGTAAGTATATTATTATTTTGTCAAGGATTGAAAATGAAAGTAGAAGATTATCAGATAATTTACGAGGGCAGACCTCACATCATTATAAAGCTAATAAAATGCAATTTTATTATTATATAGTTGGCCATTTGCTCTCCAAATTTTAGCCAAAAATTAATGGCTAAAGTAATAAACCTTCAGTGACAGCTGGAAAAGTACACTAATTATTTGGTTTCCAGTTATAATTTGATGAAATTCTTCCTAGTGTTTCATGTTAGTGCATTAAGTGAAATATTTGTCAGATTTTATTGCAATGTACATTCTGATTTCAGTTTTCTTCTCTGGTAGCAACTATATAATTTTCATGATAAATTAATGTAACATAATAATAGAAAGATGGTGTGAATGTAATTTGATTTAATAATTGTTTAATACAATTTTGCATATTTTAAAATCAACAGTCTTTCAGTTTCAACAGTTGCAGTTAGGTTTGAATAAAAAAATTAATTCTTTCATTTTTTGGAAACATGGCCTAATCGCCATGTGTTCTTAAAGATGAAGTGCTTGTTCTTACCATGAATTAGAAACATGATATATAGCTCAAAATTAAACATTATCTCTTGAGAGTTTTATCTAACAGGGTATAATCTTATTATAGGAGGAGTTGAAGCAAAAAAAATAATCAGTGTAGTGAGAGTTTAAACTGTATGTAAATATCTGGATTTGAAGGAATAACCTATTAAATTTTATACCGATTATATGCTCTGAACTTCTTAACAGTGCTCAAAATTACAACAATATTTCTTTTTAATAGCAGTTGAGTAGAATAATTAGGAAAATATTTTAAATATCTTTAAATACCTGATAGCACTAAGATATATTAGCAAAACTTAAGAATATAGTAGATTTTGATCTATTTTGTAAAATAATTGTCTCTCATTTCAAAGTTCAATAAATTTTCTCAAATGCTATTTTAAAAACAACATACTTAAAAATTTTTAACAGAAAAAATGCCGTAAAAACACATCAGTGAAGATGTCAGTACTTATTTTACTTTATATCATTTCAGGATTACGGTTAAGTTTTAATTGAAATCACTGTAAAACTCATATGCAACTAGCATATTTCTTTATTCTACACTTCATCTACTTCATTGCTATATAATAGATTGAAATGATCTGAGAAAATTTTATGAAGTATATATTTCTAGGTACAGTCATTATGATGTATTAATAGCTTCATAATGTGCTTAAACTATATCAGGTGCAATTAGCAAGCACATTATTGTGGAAGGATGGTGAATGACATTTAAAATGCAAAAATAATCTTTTCAGCAGATTGCGTACTTATTTGGGAATTGGAGTGATAACTGTATGTTTTGTTATAATTTTCTATATCACTCATAGCCAGAACATATATTTTAGAGCTTTGCATGCAGTATTCTTTTATCCAAATTACAAATTCTAACTATTTAGGAATTACACGTATCAAGTTTTCTAAAAGATGAAGTCCCACTCATAATTCTTATTAAATATTAATTTAATATTCAAATAAGAATGAGTATTCATTCTATTCGGAAAATGGCTAGCAAAATCTGATAGTGTTTAAAATAGTATTATACAAATTGGTCTAAAGGTTAATTCCATTTGCATACTGTTTCATAATTTTATTTTTAAATATTCTTCTTTATGTTTTGTTAGTTTGATGCTCTGAACAAATAAAGCTTTGTTAAATTACTCTTCAAATTAGTTAGTTTTCTAGCATTGAATTCATCCTTAAAAACAACATCCTTAACAACACTTTATTAAATTTCTATTTTACATATAGAAAAGTTTGTTTCTTGTAGGGTATTTTTTGTTGCATTTGGTTACAGAAGTTAAGCAAAATTCAACATTAAATGGGTACTGTTAATGAAAGAATCATATACATTAAAAAAAAAGCGATTGGTATTATTTTTTTTAAACAAGAAAAATATTCTGTGGTCATTGTACTATTTTTCTAGCATAAGTTGTTTAAAAAAAAATGTAGTGCCATCTAATGAGGAAATTCGGGGGGGGGGGCAAATAAGTGTAAACTTCATAAACAATTTTCAAAGAGAAGTTAAAATCATTAACTGAATTGAAAAATTATTTTTAATAAATTGTGAAAGGTTTCAACAAAATGCAATTTGTAAATTTAAAAGAAAAAAAAGATAGAATACAAAGCTTGAAAGAAGAGAGGAAAAGAAAAATTAAAAGAATGTATTAAAAAAATAAATGTGTAGGCTGTTTTTTCAGTATTCATTTGTGTTTTGAATTTCATGTGTAGATTACAATTAGTGTGTTCACAGGGTCCTGACATTCTTTGTTTAGAATCTGATGTTTTTTGCATGTACGGCATTGGCCATTAGTTGGTCATTTAGTAGTTATAAGGTGAAAATTTTTAAGAAAATCAAGTGCCTCATTGACTCTGAAATATGGTTAATCATCCAAGTCTTAAGAGCAAGAAACATGAAAGCTGAAAATATTCATTGTCAGATATGTGATGGTTAGGCTAGGTTAGCTTATTTAAATATGGCAAAGCCCTTAGGGCTGTCTAAGAGGAGAAATGCCTTTTCGGGGGACATTCTGAGAAAACTGGCTCATATTCACATTACATATGGGGAAAAACCATGCAAACTAACTATGCAGCTAGCTTGTTCACATGGGATGGAACCCAGACCAGGTTCAAGTACCAGCATTCAGCAGTCTCAACCACTCGGCACTGTAATATCTCTCCAATTTAGATGCATACTTGCTCCTTTATCCCACAATGCATTGTTGATTATTTATTTCTTCAGACATAACAGCAGTGACACTCTCGTTGCTCACATTTGTGTCAAGAATATATGGTTTGCCGAGTTGAAGATACCTCAGGATTGTCGCAGATGTTAAAGCCTCCTTTATTTTGTTAAATGCATCCTGACATTCTTTTGTCCGCAAGAACTCATGTTTCCTTTCAATCAATTTGTGAAGGAGGTTTTGCAATAGAAGAAAAGTCCTTCACAAATCTCCTATAATATGTGCAAAACCCCAGAAAACTTCTTTTCTGGATCCAAACACACTCTAAGAAGAGGTGACATGTCTGATGTTGCTGTTTGAACTTCCTGATGACTGTCTGAACAGTTTTCATTTGGAAGTACTTTAGATTGGCTTCCTTCAATTTCTGAAGCACCTTTCTTATATTCTTTAACTAGTCTTCAAAACTTTTCCTGACGGTGATGTTGTCATCGATATATATCAGACAGGCTTCGTAAAAAAGACCTCTCAGCACATCCGATGCATTCTAATGTGGGTGCATTTCATAATCAAAATGATATTGCCTGGAACTGGAAAAGTCCTTGTCCAAAAGTAAATGTCATCTCTTCTTGGTCATTAGGGTCTCTCATTGCATTAATGTCCATTCTTTAAATCAAATATTGAAAACCACTTGTTTCCAGAGAGAGTGTCCAGAACAGTGTCAATTCTAGGAAGAGGGTAGTTCGTGATCTTGTTCCAGCACCAGTAGTTAACACAAAATCTACTTTAACCATCTCTCTTTCTGACTGGGATAATGGGGGAGGCTCAAGGACTTGCTGAAGGCTCAACAACATCACTTTCTTCCACATCATTTAGAAGTTCCCATGCCTCTTACTGTTTAGCAATCAGTAGATGTGTAACGTTGCTTGATTGATGGTTGATCCTCTGTATTATTCCTTTGCCCTGCAAACTGGTTCAGTGTATGTCAGACGACATATAGGAGACAACATCTTTGAAATTCTTGAATTACATGCTCTGCACACTCATCTCTTCATTGCTTAACCGTGCATTCTGCAATAACTCCAACGTTATGCTCTTCAAAGATACAGACTTTGGAGGAGTACTGGTTCATTTAGAGGCCACTGGGGTACATGCAGTAATTACTTCACTTCTTATCACTTATGTTGGCACCTCTCACCATGATGATAGTCTTTGATAGGTCAAGTACCGAGGCAACTGGTACTCCTTTCGGGCTGTTCCAGCTCTTAGAATACTGCACTTTGCTGTACCGGAAATTTCTATTTTAGCTGTAGATCCTGGAGGTTAAAATTCTGTTGTCTGTGGTACCGTGATATAATCCTGAGTGATTCTGTTGTCTGTGGTACTGTGATATCATCTTGAGTGATTCTGTTGTCTGTGATACTGTGATATCATCTTGACACTGGTACTATGAAATCACACTGGTACTGTGATATCATCTTGAGTGATGTCTGTGGTACTGTGATATCATCTTTGATAGGTGAACTCCACACAGGGTTATATTCTGGAAGGCAAAATGCAGTTCATTGTTTTTAAAGTTCAAGAAAAAATTGTATTACCTTAGAAAGTCTAATCCGAATATGCAGGGGTCTGTAATGTGTGCCACATATGCAATATTACAGCAGACAGCACTAAATGTGATATGAAGGTTTAACTTTCCATGAATGTCAATTTTGTCATTTGACGCTATCAGGCTTCACGGCAGTGTCCAAATGAGTTTATCTACCAGTCGCTGAACCAGACTTTCTCAGATGTTGGTAACTTTGGCTCCTGTATCAATGGTCATTTTGCAAAGAATTCCATTGATACGCCTTACGATGAAGAGTTCATTACCGCTGCCACTCATTTCAAAAACCTGAAGCTCTTTAAAATGGGGCTTTTCAATATCTGCCGACCTCCACTCCCTGACATGGCCACTAATTTGTTTCCTGCTTCCTTGCTGGGGAGCTGTGTTAGCTTCTGTGCCTCGGGCTGTTCTGCAGTTCCTTACACTGACCTCCCCACTGCTGTTCCAATACTTTAGGGTTGGTTTGTTGCAACTGGTAGTCCACCTCAAGACATTAAATTGCCTAGTTAAATCATGTAGATGAGCAGTAAGTTGATCCTCTGGCTCTTGGGCATGAGCAGCTCTGATTGGGTAGCAGTCTGTACGAGTTACTTGCTGTGCTTCCTCGAAATTCATGGCATACGCTAAAGTGCTTTTTAGGTCTTTGACATCTGCAAATTGCAAGGCTTTCTGTATCTCAGGATCCCGGATATCATCAATGAAGTGCTGCAAGGACAAGGTTTATCTTGTTTCTCAGGGCAGTCCAAAAAAGCGAAATGAGTCAGTCTTTCGACATCAGTGGCAAGCTTCTGGAATTTTTCTTTTGGGGGTGGGGCTTCTGTTAGCAGGATTTCATCTAAAGCCTACTGTATAGTCTCTTAAACTCTTCTTCAAGTGCAGCTCTAACTTGCCAGATAGAAGTTCAAATCATTCATTATCTTCTGCTTTTTGGGCAGAGTTTTGAGGATATCCACAGTGTCTGCTCTCAAAGAAGCAATGAGATAGCAGGTCTTAGTTTCAGAATCCCATCCATTTGCATCTGCCATTAGAGAGACACTTGCCAGGAGGTCTTTCCATCATACATGAATAGCTTTCAATAGGGTCAGGAAGACGTAGGTATGAATTTGAAGGCGTCAGAATTGTGTCCAGCTGTCGCTGTTGATTTGCTCAGGATGCCAACTTTCTTGTCATCAACAGCAGAAAATTTGTCATCAATTTGTTGTTCAACAACAGAAACTCTTTCTTCAGTTTCTCCAACTTTATTTTCAACCATGTTTCCCCCCCCCCCTTCCATAGCATTGAACTTCTTTTCTATTATATCAGTAATTTCTCTTTTCATTTTCTCTTGATTTTCTTCAGTCTTTTCTTGAACAGCTTTCATCTCTTTAATGCATTCTTCACCAGATTCCGTTTTTTCTTGTACAGCTTTGACCTTTCTTTAGTGGATTCTTGGCCCACTTTCATCTCTTCTTTGAATGCAGCAAAGGTTGTTAGCAGTTGTATTACTTGCTCTTCCATTGCTATTATCTCCAGCATTCAACCCCAGTCCTGACACCAAAAATAGTTCCATGCATATGAGAATGCACACTGAACTGATAATAAAATTTATTTTTTCTTAAGGAAACAATTTGCAGTTCTGGAAATTTCCACTATAGTACTTGTACAGCTCTTCTCAGCATGACAGAACACAGTCAGTAGTTACCACTCCAGACTAATAAGAAATTTGAAATTTAAACACAACGCAATGCAAAGTGCATCTAAACAGCAAAACTGTCACGGCAATCTCTCAATACTCCAAAGTTTAACTCTGAATTAAACACTAAGAACTGATGCTCTCTCTATCTTATATAGTTTCTCCCTGGCTGCCTAGAAATTTTCAGTACCATCAATTTTTTTAAATTACTGGAAGGCATATACAATTAAAGTTTCATAGGGCCTATATATGGTTAGAGTTAGATAGTGATAGGACTGATTAGAGCTATACGGAGCTTGGGCCAAAATGTTGCCAAGTGACATCTACCCCTGTAATGATATTTTTTCCGGCTCTTTTGAAGTTACATTATATGTGAGTATAATGTAATTATATGTGAGTATAATGTAATATATGTACAGTTTTATATATAATTTCACTAAAATTATTAACATATATACAAAATTTGCAGCAATATCTTTCATTTTGCTGAATGGCAACAGAGTCGAATGAAATGTGAAATAATACACTGATAGTGACATTTAAAATGAATCAATACAAAATTATGTTTCAAGGCTAATAACTCTTTTCAGCTAATAAAAAGAGATTAAGCTCACAAACGCAACTAACATTCTTCATATACATAGGGTTTTCTTTAAAATTAATGCTGATTTTAAAATAAATTTTGCCTAATTTGGGCTTAAATTATTTCATTCCATTTCGTGTTTAGATTTCTCAGTGGCGTGTATTAATTCATCTTAATTTTTTGCATATCTTCTGGAATAATGTGCTTGCTTCCCTGATTCTTCAACAACTAGTACAAAAGTCCAAGACTTTTGAACATTTCTGAAACCATTTCTGATATTCTTTTGGGCAAATATGTGATTTGTTCCTGCAGGGTGATAATGCTTCTCGAGACCAACTTTCTGCATCTCAGCTTGTTGCTGAAAGCTTATCTAATACCACAAACTCTCACATTGCTTCTTCTGTATGTCCTGAAACATCACTTTCTGGTGTTAATGGTGAAGGGAAAATTGCTCTTTCAAATTCTGTTCTACAGTTGTCTGACCAGAAAGCCGCAAAAATTGGGGAAAAAACAAGTAATGCCCCGGCAAAGCCAGCTGTGCCTCCAAAGCCTTTGAAAAAGAAGGTGAAGTGAATGTCTTATAAAATATCTATGTATGCATGTCCTTTTGGTGCTTCTGTCTTTACATTTTGCATGAATTTTATTGATTTCTTGCTTATGGTACAGTGAAGAATAATTGCTATGTAATTATTATTTTTATTTATATGTGTTATGAGTATGTGACTTCGTTTCTGAGATAATTCATGATGTGATTTTTTACTGTATAAGTGCAAGCAAATATGGAATAACATTAAATGTAATTAATTACAGCACAGTACTGGATCAAACTATATATCCTTTGATTACCTCATTCACTACTGTTTTTATTGTATTTTTCCCCCATCGCAGAAAAAGCTAACTGCAGTTTTTCCCTTTAGGATCCCTTGATTATTTTATTTCAGCTATAAAAAGATGTAATTAATTAAGCTAGATATGTATGATATTATTGTGAAATAATAAAATGGCATAATTAATTTAACTTTTTCAGCAAGATGATAATTTTTCAAATCAATAAATATAAAATATTGAGGAAGACGTTAACTATAACAACATAATAATATTAGCATTACTGTTATGTTGTTTTGATAGATTTCACTTTTAAGGAGAGTGGACTTACACATGTTTAAAACAATTCTTTTTGCCAACATCAAGCCACAGTTACTTATGCAATTAATTAAAGTACCCTCCCCAAAAAAAATCTCTTTACCAACTTTGGCAGCAATTACTGCTTTTGCATTGGATATTCTTAATGCTTGCTTGTACTACTGTTTTCTTTATTATTACAGACAAAAATATTCATCTTGATCAATTGATATTTTGCAATAATCATCTTACCTGCCATTTTTTTTTTCAGTTGCTATATGCACTTTATGCTCCTTCAAATTTTTCTTATAAATGCATAGTGTAAAAGTATATTTGCTTGATACATTATTTGGATTATCATGAATATTTGCATGTTGGATGTCGTGCAGTTGATTGTTTAAATGAGAAATAAAAAATAATCATGAAATTTTATAAAAATCAGCATTTCGCCATGCACATACAATGGAGCATAACATGCATTTCGTACATGCTATTATTGTTAAAATAAACATGAAAAAAATGAGATATTAAGTTTAAGAAAATATAATAAAAAAATTTTAAAAAGAATTGTTTTCTACAATCCCAGATTGATTAGTGTCTGAGTGGGTCTGTAAAACTTGAAGGGTAGTCCTGAAAACTTGCACACCTTATTTGCAATATGTTACTATTTATTAGCATATACATATATTTGTGTATGTATAAAAAGAAACAATTATATGCTAAAAATTAAAAACAAAATTTCTCAAACCTGACCTGCACTATAGCTGTAGGAATGAATTAAAATAAGTAAATAGTAAAGTTCAAGCATCTAAAGTCAATATTAATTTGGAATGGAAGCAAGGCAATTCCTCATTAATAATTATAAACACAGTATCAAAGCAAATCAAAATTGAAATAAGAATTCATAGTAGAACAAACTCCAAAAATAAAAATGCGAAAGAGAAAATATACAAATTATAAACATTTAAGAATTTATTTCCTTTTACTGAAACTCCAATTTAGAACTCTTCAGGGAAAAATGCATTAAAGTTTCATGAAAGTTGATTAACATGTTAAAATGAATTACTAATTAATAAAAAATTTTATATTCCAAAAGTGACGAAAAATATTTAAAATAAAAATCAGAATTGGAAGCAAAAAAGTAAAACAGTAAATCTATATAAATACAAAATGAAATAATAAATATAGTTGAAAATTCTTTAGTCATTTCCAATGAACTGCTGAAAAATTTCAATAGAACCACATTTCTGATTTATATCAGGAGGATTATCAAAATTAATTTATTAAAATAAATCAGAATAATAGATTTAAATGTAGTTTTAAATTAAGGAATTCATTTAAAGTAAACAGTTTTAAAATACCAATGAAGAAATTAAAGTTGAAAGGTGAAAAAAAAATATGAGAATTTATTATTATTTGTAATGTTGACCCACAAAATAATTTATAATAAAACAAAGAAAACATAATATGAATTTTGAATTCCAAGGGGGGTTTCTGAAATTAAACACTAGGTATATTTTCTCAAAGAGCAGTTGCTTTTACATTTTCGTATCAGTTTCCTTACATTACAACATTTGATAGTTAGGTGATAATGCAATCTAAAGCCATTGCAATCTAAGAAAAATTTAGTTGCATCTAACAGCATGGCTCATAAGTGCTGTATGTATAAACATTTTGTTTCATAAAAAGCCATTGCAATTTAAGAAAAATTCAGTTACATCTAACAGCATGGCTCATGGATGCTGTATAAATAAACAATTTTTAGCATTTTTTTTTTTAGTTTTCTTATATATATATATATATAATATCTTCTATACTTCTAGGTAGTTTTTGTGCCACTTGTGTTAAATAAATCATTATTTAATATTGACCGTAAAAATGCAATAAACATAGAAGATAAATAATTAAATACTTTTTTTTTATGTGGTCAGTAGTATTCTTTCACTAGTAAGAGGGCGAATCTTTCACTTTTATCTCTGCATGTATATTTTAAATAGGTTGCAATAAAATGTAAAATATTTTAATATATTACTAACAGTATAAGGATGTCTATTTAATTTGCTGCTTAAGAATTTTGTTACTTCTAAAAATTTACATGGCATTTTGGTGCTACTTAACATAGCAATTCAAACCTTTTCTTTTCTTTTTGTTATATTTCTTCATCTTCTTCTTTTTGGTAATTTAATTTAAACTACATTAATGACTGAAATTATTTAATTAGTTTTTACTTTAATAATATTGAAAAATAAAAATTGCTTTAAAATACTTCAAATGAAGACAAGAAAATTAAGGTGAAATTTAAAACTAAATATATTTGGGAATAGATTTCTACTCTCAAATAGTGACATCTTCTGCTTCATTCTTGAAAGGACTGAATTTTCTGTCAAGAAAATTTTCTAATATCTCAATTAATATCAGATTTTAACGAATGTTTTCCACCACCACAAATATCATCTGCACAAACAGTTTGCATTGGCATGTTTAATCACGTTTTGTCAAACGATTTTTGGCATTTGAAAGAAAGGGACTTGCTTTAGAACACTGTGTCGTGAAATTTGTAAAAAAATATTGTTGTCATTAAGTACAAGGTGTCTGAAATAGAACTATCATGCTACCAGATTAGAACCATCATTTACTTCCATTACTGTTCCAAAAGATAAGCTACAAAATGTCACCAAATCATGCATACAGCCTTAGGTAATGCTGCTGTATCATATGACATTGGGAAGGTTTGGTACCAAAAGTTCAAAAATAAAGGCTGGCATTCAAGAAGCAGAGTGCTCTGGCCAGTCTACTGATATTGATGAAGCCTGCCTGCGAGAACTTGTGGAAGAAAATCAGTATGCAACAACTCGAGAGCTTGCTAAGGAGTTAGAGGTTAGTGCCTGGTCCATTAGTTGTAATATACATGCCTATGAGTTCAGTTGCTAACCTACAAACTTGACCTTTGAGTTCAGTCGCTGGGTGCCGCATGAGCTGACTCAAACAGGTAAGGACAGGCATGAGACTTCCATTAATATGCTCTATTATCAACGCAACAACAAAATTCTGAATTGGATCATCACTCATGATGAAAAGTGGATTTACTTTAACAACACAGGCTGAAAAGGGGATTGGTCAGCACCCACTGAGCTCGTCGGCAGCATCGCAAAATGCAATTTGACGCAAAATGCAAGATCATGCTTTGTATCTGGTGGGATTGCCATGGAAAAAGTATCTGGAAAAAGGTAAAACCCTCGGCTGTAAAGTATACAGTGAGATGCTAGTCCATGTTGATGAGGCTATCGAGGAAAAATGTCAAAATGAGTTAAGGTGCAAAAAGGTAATGTTCAGTAAAGATAATGCAAGACCACATGTGTCTTCATTCATTGGCTGGACTCTATATGAACTTGAACGGGATCTTTTGTGACATCGCTATATAGCCCCAGTATTGCTCCTTTGGACTTCTGTCTTTTTTCACACCTGCAGCTACATCTTGCTGGTGCTATTTTCCATTATGCACAGGATGTCCGTACTGTTTTTGAACTGGGGGCCACCAAGTTTTTGAACTGAGCTTTGAAAAACTACCAAAACGTTGTTAGAAGATCATAGCTTTTTGGGGGCGGGTGATTATTACCTGTAACTAAACGTACTACTGTCATGTTTTTATTCTCTAAGCTTTATTAAGAATGTTTTTTTTTTTTTTTTGGTGGAAAACTTTTGTTACAACCAGATAATAGTTAATGCTTCCTTATAATTTCATTCTTATGAATGAAAAATAATGTCCTAATTTTAATCAAAAATATTATTCTAAAACATTTGAAACTGAAAATTATTCAGTTAAACTGAAGATCATTCAGTTATTGCCAGTGCTATCAAAGGTGTTTTGGAATTAGGTAATTCTGTATTTTTATTCCAGTGCATCTGGTGTATTTTTTAGAGTTACAGTCAAACCCAGCTTATAACAAACCCCTGGATGAAACAAACGAGCTTTTTCCTCCCATCTAATTTCCTATACACTTAATGTTGTTTTGTTCGGCTAAAACAGACCTCCAATTATATGAAAATTGGATGAGAATTTGTGGATCCCAGAATTTCTGCAATTTTCAACTGAGAAATTACTAATCTTGAAATTTAACCTATTTAGGTTATTAGACTAATGAAAAACACTTTATTGTTCTTTTATCTTTGCTCCCATTTTTCTATGTGTTCTGAACAAGTTAATTCTTTGCGAGTTAGTCTCTTTGTTCTTGTGCAACTTAATTGTTTTTATTTCAGTAAAAACAGGTCATTCAAAATTCTGGATAAGCAAATGAAGAGAAGTTGCTTACCTTTATGATCGTCGTTCTTCGATTCTGGTCTGCCGCTTAGGGAGATTATATTTCAAACTCGTCTAAAATTGACACTATTTTGCACGAATCACTTTATTTTACACTTCACGCAAAACAGTAACAATATATCGATCATTACAACAACAAAAAATACGCTTCTAACCTACTTAACGTCATTGTTCTATACATGTACACTCATCGTTGCCAGTTCTGAAAGGCAAACTTCAGAAACTTTCTTTTCTGTACTTGTCAGTCTGGAGGCTCGATTTGTTCCCCAAGAGCGGAGCATGCGCCGTTCGCAACAACTGTAGCACTTAATTCTTGGAAAACCAAAGTCTCTTTGTTCTGTGCAAGTTAATTGTAACACTCAATTCTTGGAAAACCAGGACACACAATAAGCATGCCTTCGAAAATCCCATTGATCTAAAGAGACAAAGAGCTCAAATTGATTCTATGACTCCATTTGGGTTCTTTCATCAAGCTGTCAGACAGAACTGTACTCAAGGCTGCTGATTATCATAAATGTAAATGCTTATTTTAGATGGAAATAAGGACTTGACTTTTATGCTAAGCGAGTTTTTGTGTAAAATTGTTAAAGTATGATGAAAATCACATTTTCTGTATGATCTGTCAACTTTTTTTTTACACTTTTTGTGAGATTTCCTTTTATACATATATATATATGTATGCCAGATCGTATATAGTGAACCAAATGTTTGGTCCCTTGAATTTCTTCCTAGCGGAGTTCAATATTTAGAGTTTTTCAGTAATTGTTATTGTATTATTTATATAACATACACACACACACACACACATATATATATATATGTATGTGTTTATTGTTTCTGAAACATACAATATAAAAATTTTACATAACTTTCTGGTTTGTTTAGGAGGCTATACGCAAAGAAAGAGAGCGGCTGAGGCAAGAACAGGAAGCTTTGCAAAGGGAGCGTGAAGAACACAGGCGAAAATTAATTAAGGAGCAAGAGGAGCTTGCAAAAAATCACCCCAAATCCCATGGTACACTAGTAAAGAAATTTATTACTGTAGCTATAGTACTAACTGTCATTCCAGTTTCTCTGTATTGCCTCTTTTCTTACATTTCAAAAGTGCATGTGTGATATTTATGGGCTGATTTTTGAAATCATATTGCTTCCGTTTGTGTTTTAATTTAGCTCACAATCAAATTGGGACTGCTGGATTCAGTCTAAATATACAATGTGTAGAAAAATATCAGTGAATCAACACCATTTATTATTTAATTTTATATAGAATTATTATTATATTAATGAAGGGCTCAGTTTTCCATCCCTTTATTTTATTTTTTATTTATTTATTTTAGAAACTAAAAAAGCTTATACTATGTGGTCTTTAAGTTAATAATAATGTACCTCATGTACAATGATTCACTTTAGTTGCATGACTGTACATCTGATTTTAAAAGCGTTGAATAAATGAACCACTGCTTTGATTTAAGATTCATTTTCCGATATGTTATATTGCATCATTTTACTTTAAAATATTTTACCTATATTTATATTATAATTTATCTATTTTTGAATGTTTTTTGGCATGGCTTACTATGCTTAACCTCACGTAATGTTTGTGCTCTGTTAAATTGGGTGATATTTGTGTATTTTTAATTTTTATTTTAAAGTAAAAAATAATAATAATTAAAACATAATTTTAGACTTTTATAAGGAATTGTTTGCAGTTTAGTGTATCTTATTTTTACAATGGAGTGTTTATCCTTACCCAGCTATAGTTTGGTACACATGTTGCATTTAGTCTAAAAATTTTACACATATATTTAGAATGTTCACAACTTATTAAATGTGACATCAGTTCTAGCATGTTTCATATAAAATAATACATAACATTTCAGAAGTTATTTTACTTACCATACATTGTTCTGACATCTGACATTCACAGTGTCCACAAGAGACCTTGCCTAGCTTTATTTTTTAACCATCGATTGTAGACGTATACTTCCAAAACAAGATTGGGTAAGGAGTTTTATGGTAAAGGTGTATAATTTGCTTTTCAATTGAAGGTTGTTGAGGTCATTAAATCAAAAATAAATAACTTAAATCATGGAAACATGTTTTATTATGCATTTTTCCTTTCACTAACAGTGACGGAACGAAGTATTCTTAATGCCTAAAAGGAAGCATAAAATTTTATGTGGTCTTGTGTAAATGGCATTCAGCTGTCTTAGTTTTCTGTACTTTCAAGAGAGCTGTTTCAATTTCAGTACTATTTAACTATTAAGGACAAGAATCACAGTTTATTCAATTTAAGAATTTATAGTTAAAAGTATAAAAAAAAAACATTAGTTTGATAAAATTGCAGTAAAATAAAAAATAGTAATATTTTATGACTGTGAGATTACAGTTGTCATATAACTTAATTTTTTGTCAGTTCAGGTAAAGTAAAATTAATAGGCTGTTTAGATTCAAAAAGATGCTCATAGCTTTATTTATAACTATTGAATGACCATCATGCATAAACTTTACAATGGACAGTATAAAAATAATTATTTCTAAAGGCTATTTAACATTCGAACTCTTTTTAATCTAAAATAATTTTCAATAATATTAATCAAGAAAATATTTTCACTTTTTTCATATGAGTTCTTATTCTTTGCATTGTATGCTCTCTTCCTTTGGCCTCTTTTTTTTTTCTTCCATTTTAAATCTTATTTTATATAACTCATTTTCACTTAAGTTTCTAGGATTGTCATTTTATTTTGTTTTAACAATAATAAATTTCATCAATTTATACAAAATGTCTTGATGTCTCCAAGTTTTGGTAATATCTAATTAGCCTTGTGTTCTCCTCTCCCCTCCCTCAAATTTTTACTGAAAGCTGTATATCTGTTTGTTTTTAGAAAATTATGTTAACATGAGTTTCTTGAAATCTTTAGCACATGAAAACTTTCCATAAGTTTTCTCACTGCTTTAGATTTAAATGACAGAGGAATGTCAAATATGTGTTGTTTGGCCAACATAAGCATGCAGGTAGAAAGATTTTTTTTTTCCCCTCCCAGAACTGGGCATTTTGTAAGCGAGTTCCTCTCATTAAATTTATTATAAAAATTATCTTTCCCCCCCTTCATTTTTTTATTATTATCATTAAATATGAGCATTTATTCACTGCTTTTGTTAAAATTAATTTTGCTGATAATATGGTACTTGTCTTCAGTATTGGCCTTTGCAAGAATGTTCATTTGGCATGGTCCTACATTGGGAAGAAACAAACGGTTAATGATCTAACTGGCTTTTCATAATTTCATTGTCTGAGCATAGCAGATTTAATACTCATTATGTAAAATACCTGTCACATTTATTATTTTCAATCTTCCATCAATAGAAAAGAAATTATATTTGATGTTTGAGGCATTAGCAGCCATTGCTGAAATGTAACACCGGGAGTCTGCAAAAAACATGGTTTTACCTTTTATTTGTATTTAAACATGCCCTGTCTGGTATGTTTAAATATTACATATGTATATGTTAAATAAATTGATAACAAAATTGCATTAAATAAAACAATAAACTTTTATATATGTTTTCATTTTAGGTAATACAGATTGCTGATGTATTAAATATGATAATTAAAGTTTTGTTGAATTTGTTAGTATTTTAAATAAATCATTGTCAAAATTATTTAAATACTATAATAAATAATATCTATAAATTATTTAAAGTACTATAATAAATACAAATGTGTGTTAAATTGTTTTCTGGAACCCAAATTGTGCCAGTGTCATTTTTCCCCACCGAGGCCTCTGTAAAAGACAAGTACTGCTGATACTATGCAAGTAAATAGGCTTTGCATTTTAAATGTGTAGAGGTTTGAAGATTTGATAGTGTGTGATTTTGTGTAGGTATACTAGTAATTGATCTCCTTCCCTGTCCTTTGTAGCTCCCGATGTTCCCTATTCACGGTTAGGTCCACTTCCTCCTCTTGTCAAGCCTGCTTACCCTCCACAACTAACCCCTTCCCTTTCTGCTCCACCTGGTAACAGAGAGAACAACACTGTCACTAGTAGGAGTATCCACGGGTCTCAGAATGGCAGTCTTGGTTCTGGTAAGTTGTTTGTTACTTGTTGCTTGGCATTGTCTTTGTCCAATATCCTTGTAACTGGCTTAGCTGAGCTTATGGTTTATTTTCCTCATTTTGCCAGTTTTTTCAGATTTCTGAATGCAATTTATAAAAAGTATGTTCTTACTTGTTGAAAAGGGAGCTGCACTGCAAATTTAAGCAGCTAGCTCATACTGTACTAGCTTACTAACTTCAACATTTTAATTGCAAAATACTGTTAAATACATATCTTCAGTACTTTTCATTAAATTTTGATTCAGATCAGTGGTCTCAGACTCAGTTGCATGTGGCCCAAATGCGCAGTCTGAAAGCAGATGATGAGCTGAATTTTTTTGGTACTAAAATGAAGAGAAAAACTTAATTGATTTTAAATTAGTTTATTTAATAAATATTTATCAAAACATGGGTACACAGTAATAATAATGACATAAATGAAAAAAAATTATATTTATTTTCTGTTGGTAATCTAAAGGTTGGTAAGAATTTGCAAGAAATTTCTTTTGGTTACATTTTTGTAATTCAAAGAGATTGATAGTTAAATATTAAATTTCCAGATTCACATTTATTTCAAATAATTCTAATATGTTGAATAAACCACTTATTTATTGGTTAATTTCTTATTAAAAAATTATTACTTAAACTTTCTTATTAAAAGTATGATGAAAATTACCTGAGTGCGACAAAACTCGAGAATAAATAATAACTTAGTCTCTCTTATTTACTAAATTTTTCTTAGACATATGTAGTGGGATAATGCTTACATTTATGTAAAAACAAGTGTAAATTTATTTTATTTCTTAAGACAACTTCCAACCAACACCACATGGCATTCTGGTTTCGATAAAGTTTATAACCTTTGAGAAAAATTAAAAGGAACCATATTTATCACAAACTGTAGATGTTTTTCAGTTAGTCTGGTTCTGTAGGTGCTGACTGAAACAAAAACCATTCACATATAAATGTATTCCCAAACAAAGTGATTATTCTTAAACTCTTATTGCAAAAGTTTGTACTGAGGGTATTTATCTTTTGACAAGTAGGAAAAATGGGTAATCAAATCTATAAGTTTGGATAAGATTTATAGCACGATGAAAATTAATTGGCTCCATTTGTAGATTTTTCGGGTTGTTTCTCAAGTTTTTTTAATGGTGTAACGTCGCTGCTATGCAACCAAATTGACAACCAGCAAGACATGTGAAAGGCCTCATGATTGAGAAATTCTCACTTAAAAATGTGAAAAAGATGGGCATGTTAAAATGAGTTAGTTATCTGTAAATTTTGAAATAAAAAGACACTTGTTATTCATTAAAAATAGTGTACTTCCTTTAATAACTTCAGTACAGACAAGATACATTTTTATTTGGTGTCAAGCAGTGGGATCATTGTCTACGACAGGGACACCTAAATTGATTTGTCTATGACAAAATCAATTTAGGTGTAAACCTTTGTAAAAGCAATATTTATTTTGTATTTTACTGTATGATCTTTTTATTTCCCCAAAATATCATACCTTGGGGAGGGCAAAAACAATACCTCATAAATCTGTCTGTGAAATTAATTTTGTAAGTTATGCAAATACAAAAATACAAGATCTTGAAAACCTCACTGTGCAGAGTTCTCAATATGACAAAAAGTCTGTAGAGGCAATGCTCAATTGATGTTCAACCGATGATATTATGTCCGGCCATTCATTGTGTTGTATGTATGTATATCATTGAATCTGCCTCTAAGTTTTTGCCTCTAATGGTGATTGACTTGAATATGAACTGTCTGTTAGTGATACTATTATTATAATTATTTTTGTTGAATGTGACTGAGTTTCTGAACAAGCATGCTTTCAGTTGTTACTCAAAGGACAGATGTCTTTACCTCTTATGAGTGTGAACCAGAGCAGTTGTAAGGTGTCAACTCAAGAAACATTCTTCCGAACAGGGAAGGAATATATGATGCATATCTGTAATGTTGTTGCTATGCTGCCCAAATTATAAACCAACAAGAGATTTGAAACTTCTCATGACATCCTCAGTTAAATATGTGAAAAAGATGTACATGCTAAAATTAGTTGGTTATTTGTAATTTTTGAAATATAAAGCAAGCTGTTATTCATAAAAATTGTGTACTTTCTTTAACGTTTTCCTTATGCTAGAAATGAAAATTATATAAAATTAGTTCAAAAGTATTAAAATATTAAACCTTTCCTCAAATTCTTGCCATAATAATTAATGCATAGTAATGCTAATTCATGAGGAATGAACTTGTAAGCCACATAAAACTGATCCAGGGAGCCTTTTATACACAACACAGACTACTGATTTTATTTGGATTTGGCAAACCATGTGAGCACTATCTCCCTAAAGGGAGGGAATGCGTTTTTCGAGGAATCTTTTAAAGAGCTCATATTCGGGTTACACATGAGAAAAATTACAAAAATTCCCATGAAGCCAGCCCATATTCCAAAGTTTTTTACATTTTTTTTAATGTATTGATTTCTAAATTGTGGTTTTGGTATGTGAACAACTTATTAGCAGTGATCGACTTTGGCGTGCATCTGTGCAAACAAAGAAGAGAAGTTTCAAGCTGTTTTCAGTGCATTTTATTTTAAATATGAAAGTCAATATATATAATTTATTAATGATAAAAAATTAATGAGTTTATAACTGTCCAAATAGTTAAATATGACTTTTAGTAGTTTTATATCAGATTCATTTTTCTGTGGCTATGAGGTTTTTGTGTTTTCTGAAATCTGTAAAACCTCACTTAATGTGATCATATTTATCTGAAGTTGTTTTGATAACACTAAATGATGAGGAAAAAAGTGCCCTGTAAAATAGCAATGGAATTTAATATTTAATATAGAATAACTTTTTTACCTTCAATGGCAGGCACTTGCCTATAATGGCACTGGCCACTACTAAGGCCAGAAGTGGTGGCCATTTTACTGTGGAGGCACCTAATTGGTGGCCACCGTTACCTCCTATGAAGGGACAGACAATTTTACATCCATGCTTTCTCTGGGTTTCGAACCCTGTCCCTTCGGTGTCGCATTTGGGTTTCCCTAACCACTGTACCGTCTGAGCGGCAATATAAAATAACTCTGAAACATACAAATAGATATTTTCATAGCATTTTAATTAGAAAATGCAAAAGTTTGTTTATGAGTTCTTCATAATATCTTTAATGCAAAATTTCATTTTTCAACTATTCATAGCATCTCTGGAAATTACTTCACCGGTGCTGTGCTCTTAACATTCAGAAGGCATCCCTCATTGAGAAAAACACGCTAACATAAAATTTTAAATTAAGCACAAAAGCAACAAATTTTTTGTAGATGCTTTCAATTTAATTTTTTTTTTTTAAATCCCAAGAAATAAGAAAATTCTTCATTTGGGGGGGGGGAGGGATGCTACTTTTGAAGAAGAAAGGCTAGTGTTCTATCACTCTCAAATTTGATAATTAATCAAAATCTGTGTCGCACAAAAGTTGCTCTTTTGCTGATTTTAAACAGTTGACTAAAATCAAAACCAAGCTATTTGGTAACTCAACCCCTAATCATTTGGTGACATTTCTCTGTTGCCTGCTAATTTTGCTAATCTATTTTGACCGTATTTGGTGAACTTATCTCTCTTACTTTTTTTTCCCAGTTTTAATTTTAAAAAACTTATTAGATTGATCATATTAATCAAATTGTTGATCATAATAAGCCACGTGTATTCCACATTTTCATTGTGATCATATTGAGTGTCAGTTGTAAAGAAAATACATGATTTAAATCAAAATTAGTATTCTATCTGATTAAATTTTTGATGACAGTCAGGTTTTTGTGTTTCTCTATCATAAGTAAAGCTGCAGCAGTCCAGTTTCCTAAGATATTTCTCCACGATTTTATTATTTTGTTGGTCGATGGCTTTAAATGCTTTGCTATTTCTTCTTTGTCTTCTACTGTATACAAGAAAAATAAATGTAATTAATTTTTACAGTTAAGTCTGTTCCAATAGTTTTTTCCCATTATCTAGGAAGGGCAATAGTTATAAATTACATATGTTTTAAACAAGAAAAGACTTCTGTATCATGTTAATTAAAATTAAAACTTTTTTAATATGAAGAGGCTATTACACTGAAATTTACTTTTTATTCATACCTTTTATTTAAAAGCCTTTCTCAGGTATTCCTGTATCGGGAACTTTAAAAAAGTTCTTAATTCAGGTTTTTCAAATCTATGTTATAATAAATTTATGTTATCATGAAAATGTATCTCAGTTCAGAGATACACTGGAAGCATATCTATGAATAATTTAATGTTAAGAAAGCGTTTGAAAGAATAAATGCTGAATATCTGAGAATTTATCTTATTTCTTTCAGTCGATCCTTTCGGTCAGTTGGTGAATAAACAGAACAGGCCAGTTATCCCATCCCAAACTAAGATAGCTTCAAACAAAATCTGGGGTCAGCAAAAGGTTAGCACTTTTATTTTTTTAATTTATAGCATAATTTCTTTTTATTACCTCCTAGGAGCAATATTTTCGCCGAGCAATTTTTATTTGCTCCCAGCTGCCAATAACGATCCAAAATTGTTGTCATTCAATTAGGCTTGGCATTTTAAATTTCTTTTCTGTTGTAAAAATGCATTTCCCATCAGCATGACAAAGCAAATAATTTAGAAAGTTATTTGATCTATCACTTTCAGAAATTATGATTTACAGGGTTTGTCCTGAAAGTAACCAGATTGATATTGATGAACTGAATTTATTGAAGACCAAATACATTTAATAATTTTGAAAATTGGGAAACCACACAGCAATTTTCCATTGGTATGAAATCTTGTAGGATGTTGCAGAGTTTCTTCATTTTGGCCTCTTGAATGCCTTCAGTGGTTGCGAATCAGTGTCTTTTCAGCCAGGAGAAGAAAAAGAAGTCATAGGGAGACAGGTTGGTTTGTAGGGTGGCAGTAGTTTAGCACTTTGTCAAAACTCATTTTTTTTCGTGACATGCCCAGATGTTCACAATCTACTTGCACCACTTGGAACCAGCTGTGGTTATGATCCACATTCACCCACCATAAGTTTTCCCTACCATGGTACCCATGCAACCAGTCTAGTTACTTACTGGATAAACCCTGCATATACTAATTGTCCTGAATGAAATATGTTGCTAATATCCTGTAATTATCAATGTGTCAATTGCAATACTTACTGTCTGCGTCAAAAACAAAATCAAATGGTTGTGGTGAAATATTGCAATCATCTTGCTTTATTTCTTTTTAATCATTGCATAAAGGCTGATCAAAAAGTGTAATGTGCAATCTCCTATAGTTTAGCAATGGTAGGCATTAGGCAAATGAAATTTTGTTAGTAGATGCATTGGACACATCACTCAATGTATGCTATGAATGCATGCTCATACGTTTGGACCTTCCACGTCCAAACGTATGGGCATTAATCAAGCGTATGAATCGGGCCACAATGTGTCTAGCGCCAGCTCTGGATAAGCCTTAAATATGAGCAAATTTAATTATTCAGAACTTGAGAAGCTTTAATGTGTGAGAAATAGATATAAGTTTAATAAATAATTAATATAATTCAAGGTTAACTTTATCAGCATGCAATAGAAGCAAGACAAAATGTAGTGGTCTTTAGTAATGTCGTGAATTTGAAGATATTCAAATATCACCAATAAAAATCAGTATCATCCAAATAATGGAATTTTAAAGAAACATGGAGAAGTGATGATAATGATATAATAGAAATTTTTCATTGTGCTGACAGTGTCTCAATTATCACACGACTAATGGATGGTGAAATCTGTAGTATGGTTTAAAATCTGGAAAATAGTGCTACCAGTAGTGATAGAGAGGTTGTTGAAAACAACAGAAAAAAAAAAAAGAAAAGAAAAGAAAGAAAAGAAGAAAAAAAATCAATTTACAATGTAATGGGAATTGTTGATATGGCAATTACAGGACCTGAACAGTGAAACTTCGTAGCCGAGGAAAAATTTTTGTCTGTCTATAAAATTAAAGAGAAAGTATTAGCACAAAAAATGAAGCAGATTAAACAACTTATATTAAAAGAAATGTTTAATAAAACCAAACAAATAAATATTGAGGTTTTTTTTTTTTTTTTAAGTTTTGATTTTAAGCCTATAAATGCATCATTATTTCATAAATCACTATTTCACATTATTAAGCTTATAATTTCTGCATACCATCTTTAGAACTGATGATCCAATATCTGGAAAATTACCAAATCCAGAATCATGGAAGTCTCAATGAGTCTTGATTTTGTACTTTACAAATACAGTACAAAGTCCGTAATCCGGACTCGTCGGGACCTCGGCGATTCTGGATTATAGATCGTCAATTTAAATCTGGTAAGATGGCATGCAAAAATTATACAATCAAAAATATGAAACTGTAATTTATGAAATAAAGAGTAATTATGATCTAAATGGTATCAAATTTTACAAAAAAAAAAAACTTAATATTTATTTGTTTATTTTATTAAACATTTCTTTCAATGTAAGTTGTTTAAGTTGCTTCGTTTTTTGTGCTAATACTTTCTCTTTAATTCTATAAACAGACATAATTTCTTGTTCAGTTACAAAGTTCCGTTGTTCAAGTTGTGTAATTGCTGTGTCGAGAATACCGACTAACTTGTCAATAAAAAATTTTTCATTTTCAGTAACCTCTCTCTTCACTACTGGAAACAGTAATTTCTGGATCTAGAACCATACTACAGATTTCGCCGTCTGTTAATTGATTGATGATTGGGGCATTGTCATTGCAGTGAAAAACTTCTGTTATATCATCTTCATTTATTACCGCTTCTCCACATTTCTTTACATAATCCAATAACTGAATTAGTAACAATAACTCTAGTTAGCGATGTCCAAAAACCTTCAAATTCGCGGCTATCATCTTAATCATCCTCACCATGAAATATGGTAGCTGGCCATAAATTATGCCAAGCATTTTTTAACCTATCTGGAGACACATCCTCCCACGATCTTGACAGCAGATTTTATGCTAAAATATTTCAAAAATTCTTGAATAGTCTTGCCATTGTTCAAGAAATTTAACATAGATTTTAAAAATGCTACTTTAGATTTGCATTTCAGTGCATGCACTATTCCCATGTCCATAGGCTGAATGATAGATGTACAGTTTGGAGGGAAGAATAATACGGATACATTATCTTTCACTAAAACTTTAAGTGAAGTATGCGGCGAACAGTTGTCAACAGTCCGGACTATTTTTGAGTCATCAGGTAAACCAACCGAATTCAAATGTTGCCGAACCGTGGGTATAAAAGGATTTTCAAACCAATCATTCATCAATGCTTGTGTCATCCATGCTCTTTTACTTGTGCAATATATAACGGGGGAAATCGTTACTCCTTTAAATGCTCGAGGTCGTGTATGTTTCCCGGTTACGAAAAGTTTGCACTTGTTCCTGCAGCATTTGCGTTACTCTCGCTTTGGAATCTTTTGACACCAGTTGGAGCCTTTTCTGTAGAGTTGCCAAGGTATTTCGCAGTAACCAGAAAAGACCAGTTTCATCAGCGTTGTAAATTTGTTCTGGAGATAATTTTTCACTATATATGAGTTCAATGAATTCATCTGCAAATTCTTCAGCAGCTTCAGTATCGACTGAAGCTTTTTCACCTGAAATTTTTAATTGTCTTATACGATGGCGATTTTTAAATTTGGTTAACCAACCTGTCGAATATGTGCACTCAGTGTGTTCATTTCTTCATAAAATATTTTGGCTTGAACCATTAGCATTGCACCCATCAATGGCACGCCCTCGCTACGACACTGTCTGACCCATTCAATCATCACTTTGTCGTGATCGTCACTTTTAGCATAACGAACCTTTTTTCTGTTATTCATTGCCAGTGGGGTGTCGGAATCCACAAAAAATTCAAAAAGTTCCCTTTTCTTTTTGCTTATGTCATATACAGTTTCACTTTCCAATGCCATACTCCTCGCATAATTTTGCCTTTATCCATTTTTTGCAGCAATTCCACTTTTTGGTTGATGGACATCGAAACATGTTTTCGCTTTGTAGATCCTTTTGCAGCTCCAGAATTGGAAACTCTTTTTGACATAATCGAAAATTCAAGCTTAATTTTTATGAAATTGCTCTAACAGTCTGCAAAAAATAAGTCGGATCCAATTAGAAGATTAAGGAACAGCGCAATCTGCAACGTTAACTGAAATGCCTGAGAATCTGTAAAGATAATTTTAGCCTAGCTTATCTCTTTGAAATCCAGACCCTTCGCTATTCTGTGTCCTCAAAATACCGAACTGCCCGAAATACTTTTCCAGTTTCACAGCTATTTCCTCCCCTCCCCGTCCATTAACGCAGAAAATAGGTGTGAAGATTTCGAATGACATCCTTTGTACTTTCTAACAAAGATTCCATTAGGCTTTGACCCCATTCTTTATAAACCTATTTCAGGTCAGACCAACAAGCCTTTCTGGCTTTGTTATGATCACGACTGAGATTTTGTTTACTTCCGTTATAGGACCTTTATTGCTGTTGAAAGCTTTCCTGCACTTTTATTGCTGTTTAAAGCTTAAAAGCACACTGTACAACAAAAGAATCAACAACGAAATGTCACGAGCAACCAAACAATAAGAAACCTGTTAGGACAAGCTGTCTGCAGTAAACTGATACAATGCATTTGGAGAAACTGCACCCGCTACTGCATACCTTAAGGGAAGGGAAGAAAACAAGATTGCAATCTCGGCCGTTTTCGAAAATCTCCACATGTTTTATTATGGAAGGAAAAAATCAAATGCGCATGCGTAAAGCATACAAAAAAAAATTGTGGCTTTGAGGTCTGGATTAGAGATCATTCCGGATTATGGACTTTGTACTGTGATATATTCAGCTTTTTTCTAAGAATAGCATTATTAGAGTGTGGTTTTTGTTGAAAATCTAATAGGCTTGATTAAAATCAAAAATGAAATAAATTATGTCTGAAGGTGAGACAATATAGATAATTTTATATGTTCTAAATCATAAAAATAAATATTGCAAATTAAGAGTCATTGAAGAATTCAAATATTTCATTTAATTTTTACCATTCAGTATGTAATTAAAATGAAAAATACTTCTGAAATTCCATTTTTTCTATTTCTTTATGTATTCTTAAATTATATTTATTTGAATTTCTTCAATTACATTAGAAACATAGTAATAAAAAAAATATTTAGAAGCATGTGTATTTATTTGATATGTATTTTCTCATTTCATTACATTGCTTTCGTAGATGCCTTCTGTCAGGAAGCAAAACCACGAACCGTTGAGTGAAAGTCGATACAATCAGAACCATTGGCTGATCCAGGAGGCAGAAATGCGGAGAATAACAGAACTGAAAGAACGACAGCGTGCCACGCATCATTCTCAAGCGCATCTTGCAGAAGATGACGTTTGTAGTATTACTCCTAAAGTACCAGTTCTGCCTCCTACACAAAACCAACACCTAAACTATGCAACTCCTGAAATTCTATGGACCTATGGGCATGCCGGTTCGACAGTCAAGAAGTATCCACCCGTCAATCCCAACAAACCTCTTCCAGTTTATACAAGGGAGACCACGGCACAAGCTCCAATGAAGCCATCTCGAATGGGGCCGTTGGAAAGGCAAGAACAGATGCTGTCTGTTAGTGGCCGTAAGAGGTGTTCACATTGCAATGAGGAATTAGGTGAGGCACTAAGGCTTAGTTATTTCAGATAATAATATCACAATAAGAATTTTGCTCAAGTAAAGTGTTTAGCAAATATAAATTTACATAAATTAAGTTTTATGATAACCAAGGTGCATAGCAGGCCTTAGAAGTGCTTATAAGTACTTATATTTGAAAATAAAATATAAAGGCCCTTATAGGTGCAAGGGCTTATTTGTTTATTTTAGTGGGTTTTTAGTCCAAGGGGGCTTTTGTTCCTGAAGGACTATTGTTTTCGGTTTGCGATTTTATGTCGGAAACATTAAAAGTCTGAATCACTTTTCGAACTGTTGCCACCAAATCTTGCAGTCCTTTAGTATATTTAAAGAAATTAAATAATGAGGAATCTGCATAAATGTATGTATATTTCTCCAAATGTGATAAAACAACAGTTACCTAGAGCCATCCAATTTTGAATAACATACGTTTCCACCCAAATATGCGCATCTGGAAATCTGAATTTGGGATTTATTTTATTACCTATTTCATATTTTGTAAAACTTTAATGAATTTTGATGAACAAATTTGAACGATTTAAAAGCAAGCAATGGCAACACTGTGCAGCGGGGGGGGGGACTTTTTATCAAAAGCGTGCGAAACTGAGTATCAGAAATTCTAAAGATATACTCATTTTAAAATTATTTTGCGATATTGCTGTTGAACTGAATTTTATGGTTTAAGTGCCAAGAACATGATATGTAATAAATAAGGTAACACACAAAATGTTAAAAAAACGCCCCTTTGGACGTAATTTAAAATATGAAAGCTTTCGAAGGAGTTTCTTCTTATTATTTTTTATTTTATTTTTAAAGACCACGCATTTTTTTTCCCCGTACCAAAGCCGAAACTAAATAAAAAAAAACTTTTCTTCTTTATCTTCTTCATGCGTCAGATGGGGAATCATACTTGCTGAAAAGGAGAAAGTATGATTGGGGTACTTGCTGAAAGGTTGCAAAAGACTTCAATCTTTTAAATAAATCTAATGAAATGTTAAAAACTGTTTGTGAAGAACAAACTCTGTTTAGAGAACTGGATTCAGACATTAATGAAAAGAGACAAAAGTAAAAAAAAAAAAACACTGTTACTTATTAATAAGCATAAATGTTTTTTTTATATGCTGTAAAGTACTTTGTGTGAATATAATAAATATGGCTTATTATTATTTATTTTCTCTACTTTGAACTGAAATTTCATCGTTAAATCTTGTAATATAGTTTAGTTTTTCATAGTTTTTTTCTCTCATTGTAAACTAGTTCTGTAAATTGAACTGTTATTTAAAATTTTTTTAAAAAATTGTAATTGTTTTTTATGGCTGAGTAATGCTTATTCTCTCTTAATAAATACTGAATTTCTCTTATTTTAAATTACAAGTCTAATTATTCTTTTAAGGTTATGCAGTTGTTTGTATATGCAATTAGACAGGTACTTATTTTTTTAACTGAAATGTGGCTACTAACCCTGAATAACGTTTAAGGTAAATTCCATTTTTTGGCACTTATTAATAATAAAATAGGCCGTGTTTGGTTGATAATGTCCAAAATCTATGTTTGAGAGTTTAATGTGTATTAAGTTTTATTTTCTCGTGATTAAATTATGCAAAGAGTTTTTTAAAACTGGAGGTGCTCAGACCTTACTTTTGTGTCCATATCACTTTTTAAATGTTGCCACCAAAGGTATTGTTTTAAAAGAAATAATGCATGTCCAGAACATGTATTTTAAAGAGTAATACATTTTAAAGAATAGTACATTTTTTGCTCCATGTGTTATTTTTAAAGAAATAATGCAGCAAATATATCAAAAAAATTATGTCAGAACAAATAAAATGCTGCTGACATCCAATTTTATTGCTATGTATTATTTTTAAAGAAATAATATAGCAAATATAAAAAATGGCAACAATTTATTAGAAATTTAAAATATATCTGATATAGTATATTTTTAACTTCCATGAGTCAGTTTGTTGCTGAAACATAAGATATTTAATTTTTCTTTTAACTTCAACCTGTTGTTAACAGACTAAATGATTTAAAAGCGATATACTTGGTTCTTTATCTTTGTTGTTATTAATTACCAGCTGACCCATGAAATGGCACTAGCTGAATTTATTAAATGCATTATGTTACTTTTTTTTTTTTTTAGTAGTTTAACACTTTCTGAAAACAATAAATATCTAACTTTAAAAAACAGACTAACTGCAGAGTTTCAAGATTCCAATGTATAGCAAATCCATAAATTTTATTGGATTTACAATTAGATTGCAGAAAACCTAGTTTCCTTTTGAAAAAATTGAAAGAATTATCGTCAGACAAAATACACGATGATTTCCCAAAAAACTTGTGAAAACTTTTTTCCATTATGCAAGCAATTTTATCAAGTTCTGATACAAATTTAATTTGTCTAGCCCAAATAGCAGATGACATTTTGAAGTCAGAAATGACACACAAGCAACTATTTCTGCAGCATCCAAACTGAGCAAAATACAGAGTTATCTCTAACACTAAGCTTAACGAACAAACAGAGAATCTCACTAAGGCTTATCTCGAAAACAATACAATCAAAATCCAAAAATTCAGAATACAAAAAAAATTTTGATTTACAATTTAATGAGAATTGTCGAATACAGGGCTTGAACAGTGAAATTTTGTAACCGACAACATCATTCAACCGTAGTAACCACAGTCGTTCAAAAAGTAGGCAGCATAATTCACACACAAATCATGCCAACACTGATTATTGCTTTTACTATCGAAAGTTTGAAGCTAATGCTTGTAAATGTATATCTCCGTGTTCTTTTTAATTGGGAAACTAAATTCAGTATCTATTCTGAAACAAATCATGGATACTCGAATAGCAGCAAACATTTCCAACAGATTACCCATATATGACAAACATACAAACATGAAATTTCTTGTTGACTCAGATAGTGACATTTCCTGCATTCCTGTACCAAGAGGAAAACATACCAGTGCTACTGCTCTAGGGCTGTTTGCTAAAATTAAATTTTACACCATTAAGCCATTAAATTTAACTTTCAATCTCAGGCGAAATTGAATGGGATTTCATAATAGCTAATGTTACAGTTGTCATAATAGGAGGCGATTTTCTCACCCATTTTGGATTACTAGTGAATTTACCAAAAAACTAAAATAAAATAAAATGAATCATTGGCTCTTACTAGTACTAATAAAACTCTTGCTAGTAGTGGCAAATTAGAGCACAACACTCAACTAAATGCTAAGACTATTTTGGAATGCTCTTAATATAATAAAATCTTTACTCAATTTCCTGAACTAACTGTCAAACTTGTTTCAAAACTAAAGAGTAACCAATAAAATCCAAAGTAAGACAGCTTCAACCTGAAGTTTACGATGAAGCTAAAAAGAAATCTAAATGTATGTTAGAGTAGGGAATTTCTCAACCCTCTAAGTATAACTGGTCATTACCTGTGCACATAGTACATAAAAAGCCTACTGGAGTTAGACCAGTTGGAGATTACAGAGCACTTAATTCAGTTGCAGTTTGTGATTCATATCCTTTTCCACATACACAAGATTTTGCTCAGTGTGCTCACGGCAAAACAGTTATTTTGCAATTAACAGCTGATATCTAGTGCATAAAAGGAACTAATAATATTTTTGCCGATAAACTTTCTTACATTCATGAAATTAAAATTATTGTTCAATGTTGATTACGAAAACATTGCTAAAGCATTAACAACAGATGGTGAGGTAAAAGAAGTAATAAAAAGCCTACTGAAGGCTTTCATGGTTTTCATGGTTTTTCCCATTTACTTGAGCCAGTTTACCTTAGAAAGTTCTCCATGAAAGCATCCTTCCCATTAGGCAAATAGCCCTAGTCTGCTTTGCCATAATCTCAATAAAGCAAACCGAAACTCACAAATAGAATTATATTATGATGTGTCTACTGATATAAAAATACCTTATTACCCAAGGCATTCAGAAAATTGTGTTGTTAATTGCGTACACAGTTTAGCTCATCCAGTCGTTCGAACGATCAAAAAATTAGTTAATGACTGATATGTGTGGCCAAATATCAACATGGATGTCACGAAGACAAGTTAGTAAATTCCATGTTAAAAAGCTAAAATATGTTAACTCACTTCAACACTTTCACAACCATATGGTGGAACTTTACGAGATTTCTGTATACAGTACAAAGTCCAATATCTGGAGTGATCTAAAATCTGAACCTCCAAACCGCCAACAACTTTTTTTTATATATAAATGTTTTACGCATGCACATTTGATTCCCCCATCCCCTAGATAAAACATGTGGAGAGTCCCAATTCTTAGTTTCCCTTTGGCAGTAAATAAATGCCTCATTATTGAAGAAACAATAATTTAGCATAAATTTGTATGAGCAATAATTTGGCTCCATTGCTGCTATCTCAAACTGAAACATTCTATATAGAAACATCATTGATTTTACTCCTACTATTATTTTACATCCCTGATGTGAACCTGGTGAATCATTATTATATTTTGCTTTCATCACTGCATGTTTCTCAACACATGACAACTTGAGTAATGACTCATGCAGCGATGCCCAAACAATTTTTTTATATTAGTACAAAGAGTATAGTAACGATTTATGTTGACATTCTTACACTTGGTAGTGATTACTGATTTAAAGTAAATGCACTAAGAAATATTGTTAAAAAAAATTTAATGAAAGTTTCTTTCCGTATGCTAAAATAGATTTTGTTAATGATATTCATTGGCTAAACGATTACATTAAATGCTATCTGAAACTGATTTGTTTTTGTGTAAACCCAGAACTGGCACCAGAGGCCGTGTGGCCGCACTGGGCGGCAGAATTTACCAAAGACAAGATTTTCGAATTTAAAGAAGCACCGAGGAATGAAATTAAAGGATGAAAATACTTTTAGAATTTAGGGAAAGCATTGTAATCCAAAATTTAGTGGCTGCAAAAATATAGAACTTAGACACTTGTTAGCAGCTTTAGGTAAGATATCTAGTGCCAGCCCTCAATAAACCTTAAGTATATGTGGGAATTTATTTATTCAGGATTCAGATAAGCCTTAAGCATGTACATTAAATAGACATGAGTATAATAAATAACTAAACTAATACAATCAGGCTTAATTGTCTCAATGCGCAATAGAAGCAAGACAAAATTTAATGGAACAACTTGTCTTTCGTCCCCAATCTCATGACACATAGCCGATAATGCATAGCGTACGCTATTAATCTAAGCTGAAATTATACTTTACTGATTCCTAGGAAAAGAGTTTCAGCCTATGGATAACGGAATAGCGTGTTTGCTGAAATGCAAATATAAAGTAGACTTTTTTAAATCCATGTTCAATTTCTTGAATAATGGCAAGACTATTGAAAACTATTTGAAATATTTTAGCGTAAAATCTGCTTTGTGGAGCATCACAATATCGTGGAAGGCTGTGTCTCCAGACAGTTTAAAAAATGCTTGGCATAATTTATGGCCAGCGAGCATATTTCACGGTGAGGTTGGTGAATATGATAGCCGAGAATGGGAAGGTTTTTGGATATCGCAAACCAAAGGTTAAATTTTCCCATTAATGTAATTTTTAAAGAAATGTGGAGAAGCGGTAATAAATGAAGATGATATAACAGAAGTTTTTCATTGCGATGACAATGCCCCAATTCTCAATCAATTAACAGATGCGAAATCTGTAGTATAGTTCTATATCCAGGAAATACCGCTACTGATAGTGAAGAAAGTGACAGAG
>KK112981.1:14484-25606 GCA_000611955.2 Stegodyphus mimosarum | reverse complement strand
TTTTTTTTTTTTTTTTTTTTTTACTAATTTAACACCCGAAAATCTCGAGAGGGAAATTATGCAAACAATTTGATATCCAAAGGTCTCAATTTAAGTAAAAGTAATTATAATAAGAATAGATGTAATATTAACTCCTTAGTACTTTTATCATCCATAAAGAAAGAAAACTTGAATGCACAGTGGACTGGAATCTTGGTTCATGTTTGCTTTGGGCTGATGGGTCAGTTCTGGTACTAGGCCGGCATAAAGTTCAACTGTTGTAAGAGAAAAGTTCGGCATCACCTTTGCAGGTAGTTTGCGAGGTTTTGTCTTTGCTTTTGAGACCAAAAATCATCACTTCATTGAAAAATCCATTTTTAAAGGTAGGGTAGCTCATTCTCCGAACGGTTGGAGGAAGGATAAAATTGTTAAAGATTTTCAGAGCCTGGCATTAAAAAGCTTGTCATACTTCTCCTCATGTTCACCTAGATATTTGAATCCAGCTATAACTGTGAAACATTTTCACATAGAATACTGAATCACACACTAAAATTTCTTTTGAGGGTAGAAAAACTCATAAGGACTCATATAATTAAATTAAGAAGGCAAAATTATTCATCGATGACTGAGAAATTCCAGTTAGAGCTCAAACATCATTGCTAGAACTTATTCTATTCAGCTTAAAAAAGACAAGAACGAATTCAAAATCTAAACGAGACAATTTTTGGGACAGACATTTCGATGATGAGTTAAATGGGAAAAGTATTTCCATTTTAAAAACCCGAGAACAAATATTCCAGGTATGCAATATATTTGCGATAGAAACTTATTTTATGAATTATGTTAATATTATAAGTATTTATAAATTTATCAGTCGAATGTAATATAATTTAAATTGCATGAAGAAGATGCATTGAAATCTGAAAGATGAGTTTTGGATTTTGCAATTTGAAAGCTTTCATGACAAGTCGAATGATAACACTCCAATCTGTCAAACTGCATTGGAAGTGTCTAATACAGCAGTAACACTTACTCTGCGTGATAAAATATCATCGGAGCAGTTCACCTGTTCGATAACAGCCTACCACTGACCAACAGTTAATAGCCCACGAATGGTCACTAATTAACATTCTGCCAATACCCACCAGTTAAAGTAACAGTTGGCCAGTACCTGCCAGTTCAGTAATCAGCCTTCTAGTGGGCAGTTAACAGCCCATCAATGGCTGAGCACTGATGATCTTGGCAAATGAGCTAGTGAAAAGCATATTTCCATGATTTTCCCATTAGTGCTGTGCATATCAGTTTTCCTTGGAAAGTCCCTTAGTCTTTGTGTGATTATGAGACAACCAATAAAGCAAACAATGCCATAAATGAAGGGAGATCTAAATCTGCAGGCACAAGACATTAATGTAATGACGTGGGTTGGCCGAAAATAATGTCCTGTTTTGCAAAAAGAGAAAGATTTTGTTAATGTATGACAGTGTTCTGCCTCATCGAGCATATGTGGTAATAGAATACTTGCAAAGAGAATCTAGGACTTGAATAGATTGGCAAACTAACTCACTCGACGTGAACCGGTTGAGCATGTGCGGCATGCCTTAAGGTACTGAATTTCAGCATGCAAAATTCCTCCCTGGATCCTCCAGGAGCTGAAAAGTGGCCACAGGACTTGAGAAACACTTTGGTCAAGTCTATGAAATCGAGATGTGAGGTATGCATATCTGGCCAAGGTGACCTTACACCAAATTAAAGAAAAATGTTTTCCAGAAGAGATTTTTCCATAAATGTGGTTTTAATTTCAATATTTTATGAATAATCAACTGCCAAACATTGTAATTTATGTTATTTTTTGTTCAGATTTCTGTTAATTCTGCTAATTTCTGCTTTTGTACAAACTTTTGTCAAATTTCTGCTTTTGTACAAATTTCTGTTAATAATTTTTCATTAAGTATCAGTTACACTTTATTTATCCTTTATTTTTGATGACTAGTGTATTTACTTTTCTGTTTGTGTGGATTTATGTGTATTTTCAATGACTTATATTTCCTTTATATTTTTTTCAGCTGGCTTGAAATTTAGCCAAGTATGAAGAATATATGCAAAATGTATAAATATATGCACCAATAACAGTGAACATACTTAAATTAGGAGAGCTTGTGGATGAAGAAAGAGAAAAATTTCTTGCTGCTTCATATTTAAACTAAAGGGAGACATTTTTCAAGATGCGAAAAGCTTAAAAATTTTCTCATAAAGATTTATTGCATTTTATGTTTCAATTATTATTATTATTTCAGACTAGTTAAACTATCCTATAATAGTATGTGTGAAATTACAAATGTTTGTAACAATATGTTTATGTGGAATTTTAATAATTCAAATTTCATGTTAAAATTACAAAAAATACTGTAATATTTAATTACTTTAAAAGAATAAATTAAGTATCCTTAAAAGGAAACGGTAGGGAAAAAAGGGGAATAATAGCTTCACAAGGAGAAGTATTTTATTGATGTTACATAGCTTTCTACAACTGTGATACACAATGTTATGATTCTAAATTAACAAAGCTACTTTTATAACTTTATTTGGACCGAGAAGCAGCTTACTTGTAGAGTTGTAAATATGTATTTATATATGTTAATAGCTACCTGTAAAGTCATTTGTTAGTTTGTGGTTAATAAAAGAGGTATAGTTACGCTGAAATTTGACACCTGCGTAGAATTTTGTGCAAAAATTAGTGCAGATTAGTGAATGTGCACAGATGGAAATTTTCTTGATTAATGATTTCTTGATTTTTAACACATTACAATTTTTATTTTGATATTTCCTTATATGTGAAGAAAATTTAAGCAAAGCAAGCAGAATATACATGTCTGTGATTGAGAAGTTCCTGTTGATTCATTTTTTGAAATAAGGCTTTATTTCTTAGCATTCATATTCAACAACTGCATAGTGAATAGAAAAGTTATGTATTTATTATATATTGTTACAATATGGCTGTGTAAATAAAATGATTTTATCACAAAAACTATATATTTGTACCTGAGAATTTTATTACTAAGATCCAATGTTTATTTTTGCAGTTATAAATTGTAGTGTATGGTTGATTAAATTGTGAAAAGAGAGCAATTTTAAGATCTGTTGCTGAATATTGTGTAAAAATGTGGAAATAAAAAATATTTCATCAAATTGTAGATTTATTGCTCATCTTTCATAAAATGAGGCAAAATACATTTTTGTATTTCTCTCTATAACACATTGATTAAATCTGGATGAGAATACAATGAAAATGTACTTTCAAACCTTCTTAACAAAATTTATTCTCTAAAACCAATAAGTTTTCATTATTCTTTCTCTGCATATTTTGAAAATCAGGGGTACAGTTATATGCTGCTTGTACAAGAAATTTTTGTTTTGGTATGTGATCTGTGTGGAAGACGAAGACTCGAGTTCGATGAGTCATGACGGTTACGACTCAAGTTTCATGAGTCATGATTGTGCCCACTAGTTCATCACTTCGTTCACCTCTTTTGAGACAATGCTACGACTGTCCATAAGCATCTGTAGATCTGTTGCCATCATTCAATAAACAGCCTGCCCTGCAATTCTGAATTCTATGCCAGCATTTGTCTTTTCACATAAATTCTATGTAAATTCATTAACAGTGAGTTTCAAATAATAATAATAATAATAATGCAAGATTTGTATAGTCCTTAAGAGGCCTTAGGGTTTTTTTTTAAATCATTTTTTGGTCATTTAAACTCCTTTATTTTGACAAAAATCAGCAGAAGGTCCATAATTTTAATCATGTGAAATTTTTATCTGTTTTTATGACTGCCGTTTTGAATGTGAATTATTATTTTGGAGAAATATTTTTGGCGATTCACTGATTAATATGGTTATCTTTTAAATGGGTTCATGGGTTATAATTTTTTCGTGTTTCTAATCTAAACAAATGGTGGGATATTTGAGTTTTGGAGCAAAAAGTGAAACATAAGCATTATGAAATTAATTCATTTTTTCTAATGAATTCTTTCTTTCTTAAACAAGTTTTCGCTTTTGAAGAGGTTAATTCATTTTTTAAACAGTTCTAAATTTGGCAACTTATGAATATTTTGAGTATTTTAAGATGAATTTCTATTAAAAAAAATTTTAATTCGGAGATTTGAGAAATTTTCGTAAATTTTTTAATAAAAATATTATAACATTGATAAATATCATTCAAATAATTGTAATTTATTAAAATTGTATTTAAGAAATAATATTAAAATAAAACATTTTTATTTTGAATCTGAAAAATAAAGTAAAAAGTGCTATAAAGCACAATTTATGAAACAATTCTTTTCAAAAGCAATGTAGCTAATTAAAAATGTCTTATTTTTAATTTTTTCATGATGAGAGTTTTTCTTGTATAATTGTTTCAGAATATGCATCAATTTCCTCTATAAAGTTAATTTTATACTTTTTTCCCTTCTGATTCGCCCCCCCTTCCTGAATATTTCTGTCTTTTTGCTGTTACAGAAATCTGTAGCAGTAATTTTCTTTAGGATTTGAATGCAAGATTTATAGACCCCTGAATTCTAGAAGATTCCAGAAAAAAGTGACAAAATAAAAAATGTCTTTATGGTATTAGCGCGTAATGGATGTATTTTCCAGACAATTTGTGATGAATTTCTTAGTTTTTGGAGAACATTTGGAAGAAAATGAAAACGTCATACTATATGAATATTTTTACTTCTGATAGTAAAAGTTCCTTTCTTAACATGTTTATGTTCCCTTTATTTTCTCTGTTTTTCACTAGACACAAGCATGGAAAATATCAAAAATGCTTCTAATCTAATGAACGGCATGCATGTATAGAAAGGAGGTTTTCTATTAGCTTTCACACATGAGTCAAAGAGAAATGATATCACAATAATTAATAAATCAATGTACTTTGTGGAAAGGAGTAACGAAATCCTGGGAGAAAGTGTTGCAAACTGGATCCTAGAAAATCGGCAGTAGCAGCCTTTATATGTATGTAGAAATCAAACATGTGTATGCTCACCTCTTACTTATTTTTAAATTTGTCGTTTTTATATGCGGCGTATAAGGCGCACCCGTCAATTTCGATCTCATTTTTAACCCACATGTCGTGAACTCAGAAGGGCTACTAATTTTGTTTTGGCATTTTGCGTTAAAAATGTCCTATTCACTTTGCAAACTGTTGCCACCAAATATTACAGCCCTTTATTATATTTAATAAATAATAATATTTAAAATTAAATAATGAAGAATCTGCATAAATGTATGTATGTTTCTCGCATTGGGATAAAACAACGGTACGTAAAGCCACCGAATTTTGAATAACGTAATCCTCCATCGAATATGGACATCTGGAAACGCAAATTTGGAATTTGTTTTATTATCTATTTTGTAAAACTTTAACGAATTTTTGATTAGCAAACTCCAGGATTTCAAAGCGAGCAATGGCGATATTGTACAGGAAAAACATTTTTATCTCCAGCGCGTGGGACTGTGTATCGGAAATTCTAAAGAAATGCTCATTTTAGAATTATTTTGCGATATCGCTCTTGAACTGAATTTTATGCGGCTTAATCCTTTCGGTCCCAATGAGTTATATAAGTCCCAATAGATGTTTAAAAAAGCCTAGAAGGAATTACACGCATCAATTTACTACGTAGTCGATGTCCGACTGTTAGTAGGCATCATTTCTCGCATCCCCACTACAAAATTGTACATGGTAGACCATACACTACCACTACAATGTGGTACCATACCACTACAGTATGGTAGACCATCAACCAGTGCCAAGTTATTGAATATAGGAGATCACTTACCTATCGAAGGGCCTTATAGAAGGACGTGTCACAGTTGTACCGAGGAAAGGACTAAAACAATTTGTGTGACATGCAATCTACTACTTTGCAAAAACGGTTTTACTTCTTCTTACACATAACTTATGAAAATAAAAATAGTTTCTTTTGATCTTCCCTTTTATGTGTCAATAATTTAGTACAAATGGGGCACATATGTCCCACCATAACCACCCAGTGGGACATATTTGTCCCAGGCCCCTGGAATCCCCCTATTTAAAAATAAAATGCTTAAAATGATATTTTTCAATTCTTTGTGATAATTACCAAGCATACGTAAAAAAATCTAGGCTGAAACAAGCAAATAAATTGGGTTTGGAAGGGTTAAGTACGAAGAACATTATATTTAGTAAATAAAGCTTTCACATTTCCTTTTTCTAACTCAATTTTGATTTTATAACTCTGAACTTTTAACTGCTGCATCAAAACCTTGTTTAGTACCTTTTGATGGATATAGGCCCGTAGAAGTTTCTTCATTTTCATCACAATTAATTAGAAATGCTCTCCTATCATCACTAAACTGTTTACCAGCATAATTACCTAGATTTGCTGATGCACATATGAGTTTCTTGTGCTTGTTTACTGTCAGCTTTACTAGTAGAGGCGACATCATCCTATAATATAATATTTTCTTCAGCCTGTTTACTAGCAGAGGTGATATTTACAGAAGAATCTTTTTCTGGGCATGATGTTTAATGAAAGGTTGTCTAATTATGGGAACTCTTTCTCCCTGTTCTTTCTGTTCGTTTCGTTTTTGGGCCTCACTCGTTTGTTTTTCTTATTCATTTTTACTTCCTTGTATGAAGTAAAGGAAGTATCGTTATCACGAAAAATTCCAGGTTTCATATTTCAATGAAAATACCCATTTTGGCCATTATCGAATGCAATTTAACGATGTTTTTGCGTGACATCTCTACGTAAGGACAGAATTAAGGACTCTATTTCTCCAAAACGAATTATAAAACTGATTTAAAATGGATTCAGAAGAGATTTTTTTCATGTTGTCTGAACGTACGTACATATGCATGTATGTATCTTTCATAACTCAAAAACGATTAGTATCGGAACGTCGAAATATAGGGCTGCTGTAACATGTCGATGTACAGCTCCCGACCAATCGGCCGCACCAAAAGTATATAAATGTATGCATATATATACATACCCACTCTATTACTCGGCTCAGTGAGCTTTTTTTTATTCTTAAATGTTGGTAAATTGCGCACTTTTTGTTTTAAAAATGACTTACTTATGTTGTTCTTATCTTCCGGTTAAGGTTTTTACGCCTTTACGTAAATCTGCGTGCAATATTTTTGGAATTATCCACAATTTAAAACTTGTTTGATTTTGAAGCCTAATCAATTTTTTCATGGCAGACATATTTGTTAAATTTCAAACTTAGGAGAATGTTGGATTTGTTGCCAATCTAGAGAAACAAAGCTTCGCAACAACAAAGATAACGCCTTCTTTTATTATTGCGAATTAAATCATGCTTAATCCATTCTGGAATTTATTCGAGGAAATAAGTGTTCAAGAATTACTTCGTAAATTTTAATATAGATATTTTGAGTTTTTATGTATTTTTGCCTTGTCGCGAAGTGAGAACTGAACTAATTGAATGAGAATACTGAATCGTCTGTGAAAACTGTTTCTTTCTGTTTCTTTTTTGTGTGTGTTTGCTTCTTTAATTTTTTTACACATCGTTTTAGTTTTATTATAGTATTTGAATACAGCATGTGGCGACGATTATGTAATTTTTCAGATGACATACATAATTTTTGTGCAATCTGAGTTATAAAATGAATGAGATGTAACGCTGTTAAGTGAACCTAGCGCCAGAGTATCGCTATGGTGCACAAACATAGTGAATTTTAAGGAGTGCATTTATTCTATTGTGGTTTATGCGCTATCGACGAAGTAGATTTAATTAAATCCAATAAGTCTGAATGAAATGCAAGAAAAAATTCGTATAATTTAATATTCCGTACAAGGGAGTCATGTGGTGTATACATCAGATTTTCCATTTTTAATAATAATAAACGTAGTATCCTATTAGTTGTTATAATTATTTTAATATTTCTTACCAACAACTTTTTTTTTTCCCAACTAGCAAGTAATAAAGTTGTCCTTAGGAGTTTGCAGAATTAAATATAACACCCAGGTTACTATAGAATTCTAGAATTCGAGAACTTAGATATTCTGGTTGGCCCTTTTATGAAATTCGCCAATTAACCAAAACTTATACCTTCTGGCTGGTATGCATGTGCCATATCGTTTTTTTTTTTTCTTATAACGTGCTCCGCCCTTAGGCACTACACGGAAAGGGAGGGATGCCCTGTGGAGGTCTTTTTAAGGGAAACTGGCTCGTATCCACGTTACACATGGGGAAAACCACGAAAACGCCCATGCTGCCAGCCCGTTCGGCGGAACTCGAACACCGGACCGAACTACCAGTGTTCAGCGGCTTTAACCGCTCGGCCGCTGGTGGGCCTGCCATATCGGTTGTGTGTTTTTTTGCGGAGCTCCTGAAATTACTGTCTTATTTCGATTATTATTACTTGGAAGTGTTTAAATTTGTTATATTCCGATGTTAAATGTATTCTGGTTGCGATATTATATCCCACCTTATGGTTCTGAGATGAATTGGTGAATTTACGGTTATTTGGGTTTTTGTGTGTCAACGTGGCTAATCGTGCATCAGCTTCTGTCTCTGGACTGTTATTTGTGTCACATAAGAAGATTAAATTGTTCATCAAACTGTAAGTACGCTTAATTTTCCCCCTAATCTATTGTTTGCAGAGTCAAGTATTGGAAATATATGAGACAAAACAGCTGATTTTGTAAAAACTGTATCACGCATGAACTTTTCGATTTTGGGCCTTTTCCTGTAATTCTACTGTGTCTATTGATATGCCGAGAGTGTAACTGTGTTATAAACTCGCTTTCACACGTAATATGTATAATTTTTATGGGATTTTGTGAAATTTTTTGTGAAATTGTTTTATGCATGAATGTAGTAGAATTTGGTTATGCATCATGAATTTGATGTATGAATCGATACTATGATGATAATTTTATGTAGCAAAACCAATTTCATTTACTAATTATATATGCTTTTTGTTAAATTTAGTAACTTATTTGCGTATTTGGTAAGAAATTATGTTTTGCATGAATGCTTCGGATTTTTGTTATGCATTTGAAATTTAGAGTATGATTTGATCTTTTGACGTTATTTTCTTGTGTGAATTCTATTTGCACACCCTATTCATACCATTTTAGTTGGATCCGATGAATTTTTTGCGCTCTTTTACGATTTAGGCTTAGTAGCGCGGCCGTTTCTTTACTTTTTTGAAGTTTGGTCTTTTGCAGTGCTTCTTGACTTTTTGCCATTTGTGCTTGCTTCCGTGGATTTCATTTTTAGTCCAAAGCGGCAGTTTGCCATGAAGGACTATTAATTCCGTTTTGGCATATTGCGTTGTTTCACTACAAAGTAACTACAAAGTAAAGTGTATGTAAGTAAAGCATCGGCACTTCAATGGGAGAAATTGCGCTTCGTAACGACGGCAGCGCTCGTAGCGGTGGCGATGTGGAAACACAATCAGTAAAACTGCGCATGCTCCTTTTCTTTTCAGTCATTGGTTGTTTTGATTTGGTTGTTTGTTTGATTCTACCGAAATCTTGTTAACTTCTAACGTGCTTTGGTTGTGTTATTTATAACTTATTAATTTTGTACTTTTTAATTACAAAAGGCTCTTTTCAGAACCAATTTTTTTTAAAAATTTTCTCTAATGGCGTATCGATACTGCGGATTAAGGATTGCAAGTAAGGAGTAAGATTTCGTCGAAATCTGATGGAATACATTTCTACACGTTTCCTTGAGACGATGCGTACTTAAGGAAGCAATAAAGAACAGTTTTAGGATATGTATTGTTGAAATTAAAGGTAAAAAAAATCTGATAATTAAAAGAATTATTGTCCTATATTTTATAATAACGCAGGTACAAGTTTTAAATAATATTTTAAAAAATCTTTTTTTTATTCTCTTTCAGAAATATTCAGAGAAAGTTATGTACTATTTAATGTATTTCACTATTAAAATAAAAAGAGCGCTAATTTGAAATGGACCGAATTGAGCATGAATTACAAATTGACTTAGATTTTTTTTCATTTAAAAGATGCATCAGAAGCTAAAAAAATCATGTCATATTTGAGAAAGTAATTTAGGTAGAAGCTCTGTAAGTGGAGAAGAAATAATGCATAATTTTAATGTTAATAACAATAAACTTTGCTTAAAAATGTATTCTTTACGTATACTTAGGGCTCTGAAATACTGTACAAATAGAAAATATATACATTTATATATATAATTATGACGCAATTGCAAAATATTTACATCCAATCGTGTCAAAACACATTGCGGCCTCTCCATCTTACTTCCAACCTACATGACGTCACTGCAGGGGAAAGGAGGAGGGGAAGAGATTTAGTTTACATCGCCACCACTGCAGTGGATTGGCGCTGCAATTTGGCGTCATGTTATAGCATGGAAGTGCCGACGCTTTACTTACATACAGCTTTGGTTTCACTATAAGTGTCGGTTCACTTTTCGAATTGTTGCCACTAAATATTAGAGCCCTGTATTATATTTAAAGAAATTAAATAATGAAGAATCTGCTTAAATGTATGTATGTTTCTGGCATTGTGATAAAACAACGGTACCTAGAGCCATCGAATTTTGAATAACGTAATCCTCCATCGAATATGGACATCTGGAAACCCAAATTTGGAATTTGTTTTAGTATTATCTATTTTGTAAAACTTTAATGAATTTTCGATTAGCAAACTCCAGGATTTCAAAGTGAGCAATGGCGATGTTGTACAGGAAAATCATTTTTATCTCCAGCGCGTGAGACAGTGTATCGGAAATTCTAAAGATATGCTCATTTTAGAATTCGTTTGCGATATTGCTCTTGAACTTAATTTTATAGTTTAAGTGCGAAGAACATGATTTTTTTTTCTTGTTGTTGGGATTTCCTGAATTTTATTTGGATTGTAATATTATTAATAATTTTTGATAGACTTTTCTGATCACATTTCTTAGGTGCCTTTTATATTATTTGATTATCCTGTAATAGATCTTTTGGTTAATCTTTACATTATGGTAACTTGGCGGTTTTTTGGCGAAAATTTGGCGAGCAACCTTGCTACAGCAACCTACCAGTTTGTTTGGGGGACGCCATTTTGTTTTCACGAAGTAAGGTTTTTTTTTTTTT
>KK112981.1:0-13938 GCA_000611955.2 Stegodyphus mimosarum | reverse complement strand
TACTTAGTGTCAAATATTTAACTTATTTCCATGCAGGTTTACTTGTACTGAAATGGATTGCAAAATGCTACAAACGCATAATGCACAAAATGACTATCATTTAATTAAAATATAAATAAATTAAAGAACACTAATTAAAATATAACTAAACATATACATTAAATTAATAAAAATTATTGTTATTATTATAATTTTTATCGCCTTACTAAAATGTCGCCAAACTATCAGTTACCATAATGTAAAGATTAACCGATCTTTTGTTTATTTATATCTTAAGATGTCTCTGTCCCAAAGTGAAATGGTAGAAGAGATAAGCCAGAGAGAAAATGCTTCCTTTGGTATTGAGACTATTCACTGTGGCCATTTTTCCGTCAATACATATAATTATTTCCACGATTTTATTATATCTTGCCGTATTATATTAAGTTGATTTAGAGTATTCTGTTTACCTATTGTATATTTAAGAGATAGTTTTCTTTGTACGCTTATATTATATATTGCCATATTATGTTGTTAAGTTTATTTAATTTAAGAATTTTGTTTACCTATTGTATACCTCTGGCTCTCTTAAATTGTAAATAAAAAAAAAAAAAAAAAAAAAAAAAAAAAAAAAACTTTTGCAATGAAATGCTTCTAGAATTACTAAATTTGACTTTTTTTCCCGGAAAACAATTTATTTGAAGGGTTTTTGTCAGTGTGATAATTACGTGTATTGTGTGCATATAATAGTAAACGAGCCGATTAAAATTTGAAGAAATTTTGACGAATCATGTAAATAATGTACCTGCATAATTTTAAAATCGATGATATACCTTCTGTTACACCGGAGGTTTCGCCCCAGTTTTCTTTGATATTGACATAATTTTCTAATTATGTGCAATTTCTTATGCATTATAAGTCACATTTATACATACAAAAGGTAAACAGAATTATTAAATTGAATAAATTTAAAACAAGTATAATACGGCAAGATATTATACAGTCATGTAAAGAAAAATATGTTTTGACGACGAAACGGCCGCGGTAAAATGGTGACGGCGGAAAGTCCTACACCTGGTCTGCATAAAGATGGCAATAATCTTTCTCCCCCTCTTACTCCTGATCAGAGAAAGGTTTATTATGTCTTTGGTACGACAAGCATTGCATATTGTTAATGAACTTAGAGCAAAGAGAGTTGGGAAAAAGTAAAGAAATCGGACAGTTCTGTAACTCCCGTGCTACTGGGCCGATTGACGAAATTCAACTTCCTCTTTCATGCCTCGAAAGCGCGATTTAGGATATATATTAGAGTTATATATCGCAATTATTCTTACTTAGGTATTGTGACACAAAATCGGACTTTTTCTGAAATGGCGTACCAGTTTTTTTTCCACATTTCGTTTCTACGACTCAAATGATGCCAAACTCCTGTAAAAATCGCACGAGTAGTTTTTAAAAAATTGGCTCGCAAAATTTTAGCTCCTTAATCTTAATTGAATTTGATATGTATTTATTAATATCTCTATTTTTATTGAACTTACTTCAATCCTTCTTCCAGAATTCGAAATTTAGGCCTAATCCAAATATAATTCGCACATTTTTTATGATATATTTTTTAAATTTGTATTTTTAAATATTTTTTACAAATATTTCGAAAAACTTTTTGAATTACAACCCATAAAAGTTTTAACATCCTCTTGAAGTAGATGTATCTCTAGACATGCCTGCAAAAATTTAAGAGTTTTTTATTCAAAATTTTCTAAGATATACATGAAATTGCGTATTAACGCGTTTTAAAAGTTGGTATTTTTTTTTTTTAGTCCAAAGGAATTTTGTCCCGAAGAACTATTACTTTCGTTTTGCGATTTTGCGTCGATTCACTCTGAATGCCCGTTTCACTTTTCAAATTGTTGCCACTAAATGTTATCGCTCTTCATTAAATTTTAAAAAAATGAAAAATCTGCATAAATGTATGCATGTTTCTCGCATTGTGATGAAACCTAGAGCCATCGAATTTTGAATGACGTAATCCTACTGCGAATATGGGCAACTGGAAGCCCTAATTTTGAATTTGAAATTTGCTTTATTATCGATTTTATGTTTTGTAACATTTCAACGAATTTCTGATTAACAAACTAAATGATTTCAAAGCGAGCAATGGCAACACTGTACGAAAAAAAAAAAAACATTTTTATCTCCAGCGCACGAGACTTACGGAAATTCTAAAGATATGTTCATTTTAAAATGATTTTGCCATATTGATTTTGAACTGAATTTTATGGTTTGAGTACGTAGTACATGATATTTAATAAAAAAAGGTAGCACACGAAACGTTAAAAAAACGCGCCTTTGGGCGTAATTTAAAATCTGAAATCTTTCAGATTTTTTCCTTATTCTTTTTTTTTTTTTTTTGAGCGATGATAACTTCAAGTAGGTTATACGCACTTTGTTAAAATTATTTTAAAGTATGAACGATGATTTTTTCCGCTCGTCTGCACTGCAAAAAAGGAAAGGAAAATTAAGAAATTGGACAAGTAAGTCATTCTTGTCGCAAACTGAAAGAAATAGGCCAAGATAAATTTTTGAATTTCTCCGTAAATTTCGCACTATATTTTACAACATTTAATATTTAGGCATAATTTGAATCGTAGAAATAAAATATGGAAAAAACGTGGCATGTCATTTCAGAAAAAAGGTCCGATTTTGTGTCAAAACACCCAAGTTAGAATAACGCTATATATAAATCTAATATATATCCTAAGTCGCGCTTCGAGACGTGAAAAACGCAATTTGAATTTCGGCAGTCGGCCCGGTAGAACGGGAGATACAGAACTGTCCCTTTTTTTTTCGCAGTGTACCTGGCTTCAATCTCTGAGAATGTGAATAATATTAGTTCGCAGGCTGCTAACCAATGTCCGAGAGTTATTGCGGCTGATCTCTCAATTAAGGAGCCTTATGAACATGTTACTACGAACGATTCTCTGAAGAACCGTGATCTCAGTGTAATACAAAAACTGGAGGCTATCCATGAGGAGATTCTTTTGGCTAAAGGTTATGTGAGACCTCGTGAAATTCAGGTAACTGGTGAAGATTGCGAAGGAAACAACGGAATTATTTTAGCCCACTGAAAGAGACTGTAACAGTTGATGATGTTTACCTTACACCTGAGGATATGGGTATTCACCCACGTAAGAGGTTTAGCTTAGAGTAGATTTAAGGGGGCCCCTTGGATTATCGCCAAGTTGTTGTTTCATCTATGGTAACCTGTGCAGTTGCCTGCTGTGGAAATCCTATTATGACGTAATTGGTTGCGTGATTGCGGTAAATTTGAATGACGGGAAAAGATTTGGAAATGCATGTTTGTGCGTCGGATTTTGAATAACAAGTACGTTGTTATTTTGTGGTTTCCACGGTAAAATGGCCGAATGCGGTAAGATTGTAGAGATATTAGGTTATGTCGAAACGGAGAGATAAAAAATGAGCAATGCCTTCGTCGGGACTCGAACGACGGACCTCTCGACTACTCGCCGAGCATGCTGACCACTACGCCACGAAGGCATGCTAAGAAGGCGAGAGAAATACCTTATATACTCCCCCTTTTAAAGGGCGACTGGGGATTAGGGATCGCAATCGCCAAATCCTGGTGGTGGAGAATCAACATCCACCAACTTTTTTGTCCCTGTTCGTGCACCACTGTAGCGACAATAGGTTATTTCAAAACAGGAGAAATGAAAAATGAGCAGTGCCTTCGCCGGGACTCGAACCACGGACCTCTCGAATACGCGCCGAGCGTGCTGACCATTACAACACGAAGGCATGCCAAGAAGGCGGAAGAAATACCCTAAAATGTTTTTTTATTCGTACAGTGTTGCCATTACTCGCTTTGAAATCGTTGAGTTTGTTAACCAAAAATTCGGTAAAGTTTTACAAAATTTTAAAACGGTTAATAAAACAAATTCAAAATTTGGTCTTCCAAGTGCTCGTGTTCGATCGGAGGACTACGTTATTCAAAATCTGATGGCTCTAGTTACCGTTGTTTCTACAGAGTGCGAGAAACATTTATGCATTCATGCAGATTCTTCGTTACTTAATTTCTTTAAACTGTGAGGTTTATCGTAAGTTTTGTATCTTTCCTATCTTATTCTAATTTCAGCTTACAATTTCCTGCCAGAATGTGAATTCAGAAACGCAGTGAATGCAAATGAGAATGAGTACTATTGAAGTCATGACTTCACCGACTTCGAGAGAGAGAGAGTCTGATTCCCTGACTAGCGCGCGTTTGCCTTGCCGCTACTTTCGGTTTCACCAAAAGTATACAAATATATGTATATATATATATATACTGTAAATTATAAAAAGAAAACTCTCCATATTACATCTCCAAGCAACGGAAATTCAATATAAAAAAATCATTGAAAAAATATTTTTCAGATTTTAAAAAAAATTATAGAATTTTCAGTCCTCCTTGCTTTAAACACAGTTAAGGAAAAACTTAATCGCAAAAATGCCAAAATCAAAAGTAAACTTTTTAAGTATTGAAAATTTAAAGTATTGCTGTTGCGAAATTGTTGACCTTGTGCGTTGGGGGGGAGGAGAGTTCTCTGTGTAAAAATTCCGTTAAATCTCTCATATCTAAGGTCACCACACGTCCCGAATTTCCCGGGTCAGTCCCGAATTTTTATAACTCGCTTTTTAATCCCGATTTATAGCAATTGTCCCGAAAAACAGTAGTCTTAGAAAGTAAAAGTTTAAATGCATATGTTTATTTAAGTATTATGGACAGCAAACTCGGAATACAATTTAAGAAACGCGCACCATTCCAGCAGCATAAACAGAGGATTACCCATCATTTTGGAAAAATTGTACTGAGGGAATTCTGTTTCTCATTCCCGTATTTCTCTCCCGTATTCAATGGCAACACTCTACGGAGGAAAAAACTTTTTATCTAAAGCGTGCGTAACTGTGTATCGGGAATTCTAAAAACAGACTCATTATAAAATTATTTTGCGATATTGCTGTGGAAATGAATTTTATGGTTTAAGTGCGAAGAACGTGATATTTAATAAGCAAAGGTAACACACAAAACGTTAAAAACCGCCCCTTTGGACGTAATTTAAAATCTGAAACCTTTCAGATTCTCTCTCTCTCTCTCTATATATATATATATATGTGCGTGTATGTGTATATTTCATTATGTTTCTGCATTTTGTTTCCTGCACCATACAAATTTTGTAACACTTTTTGATATTATTGCTTCTGTATTAATATATTGTAAATTTTGTTCGGCTTGCTTGTGCGCCTTTGCTCAAAGTGCTTTGAGTAACTTTGCCATCGGCTTGTTAAATTTTATGTGCGGGAGAGTGTCCTTGCATTTAATTTAATTCCCATCAACAATTAATCGGACCATTATATCGTAATGAATCAGTTTGAGGTTGGACCTAGAGTCCGAGTCCTCTGATGCTAACATCACTTCTATACCAATTGGGTGTAATTTCCTCTGTGAAGGTCAACAAGGTGGTGTGGACCCTCAACAAAAGCATAGTAGTGTGAGATAAATATCAAACATCTCGCAAATTTCTCTTTGGGAAAAATTAAAGAGAAAAGTATTTGAGATAGTTGCATTGATAGTTCTTTCCTAACCTATCTGATGCTTTGATGCTTTGATGCTTTGGTTACATATTATCGTTTACAGCAAGAATTAATTCCACTCTTACCAGAGCTTATAAATAATGGAATCCCACGAGCTCTTTTGTTCTTCGCCCTTAAACCATAAAATTCAGTTCCACACCAAACTGGCCCACCATAAAGGTGTGTACCCTAGGATAAAATACAATAAAAATAAGAAAACATTGAGACGCATTATCTCTGAAATCTCACTGGCAGGTGAAGATGCCATGACAGAAGACTAGCATTGTGGGTACTTACGGAGAATCTCGTCGACCTCAAGAGACGGCTCCAATCGCGCCAAATCGAAAAACCCATTTACTAAATACAAGAAAAAACGTTCTATTCTTATTTTTCTTTCAAATTTATTATATTATCATTCATTTATATTTAATTTTTCATTCAAAATTTCCATAATATCGCCATATCGTGGGCATTAACACATTTTTTTGAGGCCGGTAAGATTCCATAACTTTGGAAATATTCAACAGCATGCTCTTCTGTAGTAGGCAGGTCCCAAATTTTAATCATTTTTTTTTCGAAAATGCGTGATTGAAGGGAAAAAAAGAAGTCTTTACTATAATAATAATAACTAACACGTGTAATCAAGGTTACACCAAACCCAGCGTGTTAGAAGAAGACATTTCCAGTTTTGGCGAAAAATCGCGCAGTTTGGCGTCTTTTCTTTAATAGGGAAAAATGGTCGACGGCTTTTTACGTAAGTATCGCATTGTCCTATCAGGGGTGTAATTCATCAGCATTTTATTTTGTATTCCAGAATCGAATGCAGAAGATCACATATTGGAAAATGTTGCAGAAAAGTCGATATTAAAATATTAAATCGAAAGACAAGTCTATCCGGTGCCCATATTTCTTAATGTACAGTCTCCTCCAGAAGGTAAATCAACTATGGAATAATTTTAGAACACAAATTCTATGCCATCTTTCCGAAAAAAGTAACTGTACACTCACAGATGTTTCAAAAGTCGTCAGTTCTCTGCGCCAACTACAAATGAATCGGAGTGCAGTCAAAAATGAAATAGTAGAACGCTCGAACCACGTTCCCTTTCGAATTGACACTCGCTTCCCACAAATCTTAACGTTGCAACGCCATTCCTTCTCAGTTTTTAAATAAAGCGGCATATCGTGGCCATTAACACGTTTCTTTGAGGCCGGTAAGATTCCATAACTTTCGAAATATACAACTGCATGCTCTTTTGTAGTAGGCAGGTTCCAAATTTTAATTATTTTTTTTTTTCGAAAACGCGTGATTGAAGGGAAAAAAAGAAGTCTGTACTATAATAATAATAATAACTAACACGTGTAATCAAGGTTACACCAAACCCAGCGTGTTTGAAGAAGACATTTCCATTTTTGGCGAAAAATCGCGCAGTTTGGCGTCTTTTCTTTAATAGGAAAAAAAATGGTCGACGGCTTTTTACGTAAGTATTGCATTGTCCTATCAGGGGTGTGGCGGCGGTCCTGTGACTCTTGCTGAAACTTATCTAGAAGGCTTGGCAGGGCATTAAATACCTTCGGCGGGCCACGAAGACCCTATTTTAAAGCAACTGAATCGTACTTTTGAACTTGCTTAGTTTGCAGTTTGCTTAGTGTTATAAATTTTTAGAAGCATTTCCAAAAGCAGATTTAACAAACATCTTAACTAAATTGAGTGTTATAATCACCAATGTGTTTGCATTAAATCTTTGAACACACTGAATAAGTAATCGTGTAAGCGTATGAGTAACAATGAATAAGTAATCGCGTTAGCACAGTTACAAAGAATTACAAGCTATAATGACCATTAATTATTTATTAAGAAGAAAGGAATATTACACTCATACCTGTTTTTATGTGGTCCTTTTTTGTACGATTTCTTTTTACGCGATTTTTTTTGGGTGTGTGTGTGGGCGGTATATGAAAATTTCAATCAAAATGGAACACAATTGACGAAGGGGGCTTAACGTATTATGACGACTACATTGGCGACATTTGGAGATAAAAAGTTTCATTGGCGATTTTTGGTTTATCTTTATAAATTCTTTTAAAAGTAAATGTCCTAATTATAAAGGAACAAAAACTTAAAAACCAAAAATCCCAAATTAGGGAAGTGGCGAGAAATAGCTTCCAAAATAGCATCGAAAGGCGTTTCCTATTTTTTCCGCCAAATAAATTCAGCTAAATAGGTATCGAAATTGATGGCGGCTTGTCCCAACGTTATCGCTCGTTTTTCCATTTTGCGGAAACACACATCCTTTCCACGTGCTGAGCAAGAGTCTGCGTAGATGGGTCAACAAAACTGTATACCAAGCAGCTGCCGAGCCTCGTGTCTTGATTTCGTTTAAAAAAGCAATTCCTAGTTATTTCATGAGGTTTTGAGTTATTTTCTACATGAGACTTTTTTATGCGGTTCCTATTCACCGCATAAAATAATACTTGAGAAAACAATTTTTATAGTACTCGTGAAGTTTTGTGCGATTTTTATTTATGCGTTTTCTTTTATGCGGTCCCTATCCAACGCACAGAAACATGTTTGAGTGTACCCAGCTCCAAAAGAACAAAGTAAGTTGAAAACTTCAGAAATATTTAAAAGGAATTAATCCAAAGGTAATGTAATTCAAAATCGCAATTTAGAAATGTAATTCAAAAGTAATGTAATTAAAAATCGCAATTTAGAAAAATGCTCATCACCCAATCTTCAAAACTACAGGAAAAAAATCAGTGGCGTTTAGAATATTAAAGAAACCATTGCTGTGTTGATAAAGGACAGTAAATGGGAATCAGTCTTCCTTGAAAATTTACTGAGGTAAATTTTTTTATTTCTGTAAAGTTATTATTTGAATAAATAAAAATTTAGATTAATAAATGCTGACTTCTTGATCTCTAAATAATGAAATACGTAAGAACTGATTTTGGTTTTGATAATCTTGTTGCTGTAATTGCCTTTAATGCAGTTGATATGGCTACTCGGTCTAAATTTCGAAAAGCAAATTATGTCTCGTAGAGCTTCCAAAATTCTTTCATTGCAGCTAAAGCGTCTTGCATACTAAAGGTTTTCTGTTCTCTTCAGATGGCAAAAAATACGAAATTTACAGTTCGTCTTTCATTTATTTTATTTAATCAACTATTCAATGAACCACTTCTCTGGCTGCTTTCTTGAATTTTTAGTTAGTAAAAATCTGAACTTCGAACATGACTCGAGTTCATCAGGTCTTGAAAAGTTCTATGGTGTTATGCTACTGAAATTTGTAACCATTTAACACCAACTGAGCCGTCTAATCCACTAAAAGTTCCATTTCAGTACAGAACCGTTGAAAAGATCTTGTTTTCTTAGGAGACTAACACGTCATCCTTTATCGACAATCAATTTTACTCCTGGCTACGCAGCGTGTGGACAGTCTTTTCTAATTTTTGTTTGAATATTTGTGGATGAGATATGCTTTCAAAAGCACACTTCTAAGAATCATATCAATTACACTGCTGGGCACCGTCAATGCAACACCCTGAAGGAAGCATGCAAAGAACATGAAATTTACAGCATGCATTAGCGGAGGTGATATACGCAAATGATTAGAATTTCAACGCAGACGCACATCACGCGCGTTTGTGGCGCCACTTCAAAGCGTTATTTAAGACTTGGAGTTTTCGACGATTTCAAGTTCGGCAATTAAGTTTTTCTTGTGATTTTTTCAAAAAAAAAAAAACGATCCATTATGCCTCGTAGAAAACAGCGATCATCGTTTGATTAAGTTTCCGAGTTCGACAGAGGAAGGATAGTGGCCTACCGAGAGTGTGGATTTCACGGAAACCGGTAGTCGTGTTGGGCGAAACCAAAGAACTGTAATACGGACATGTAACCGTTGGATGCAGGAGGGTACGACGGACCGACGTGTTCGATCGCATCCACCTCAGTACACCACTTCACGTGATGACAGGAACATTGTGCGCATGGCAGTGACGGATCACTCAGTCACATCACGAACCATAGCACAGCACATTCAGTCTGTAACGCATCATCCAACGACGCCGTTTACAGTAGACGCAAGACGTCCATTGTTTCATCTACCCTTGAGACAGAACCACAGACGTCTCCGCCGCCAATGGTGCGATGAAAGAAGGATGTGGACGGCAGAATGGAATGAAATTGAACTGACGAGTCACGCTTCTGTCTGCAACACCACGATGGTCGGATTCGAGCCTGGAGACACCGTGGAGAGGAGATGCTGAACAGCTGCGTTATGCACCGCCACACTGGTCCTGCACCGGGTATTATGGTATCGGGCGGTATTGGATATCACTCTCGCACTCCTCTAGTACGCATTGCCGGTACTTTAAACAGCCAGCGCTACATCTCCGAGGTGTTGGAGCCAGTTGTCCTTCCTTGCTTTCAGGGTTTGCCCACAGCCATATTTCAACAGGATAATGCGCTACCACACGTGGCACTCATTGTCCAAGAATTCTTCGCCAATCACCAGATTGTATTGCTTCCCTGGCCGACTGGCTCTCCGGATCTTTTGCCGATGGAAAACATGTGGCCCATGGTTGCTGAACGATTGACCCAGATTACACCCCAAGCTCCACACCAGATCAACTCTGGCAACGTGGGGAAGCTGCTTGGTCTGCTGTACCCCAAGAACACATCCTCTCTCTTTGAATCAATGCCGAGGCGTGTGGCAGCGGTGTTCTCCGAAAATGGCGGCTACTCTGGCTAGTGATTCTGAAAGGAACCACACTTCAAGTCTATAAATTTAATAATTTGATACTTGGTCAACATGTTATCTACTAAATAAATTTTGTTGTGATATCTCTTGTCTTTCTTGGTGTTGCAATTTGGGTGGCCAGCAGTGTATATTGCTCATGAAATTCTTGGTCTGTTTTGATTGAGTATGTTCAAAAGCAAAGAAGTTCTATCAATTACATTGCTCATGAAATTCTTGGGTCTGTTGGTTGCTTATGTTCAAAAGCACAGAAGGGTTATTAATTATATTGCTCATGAAATTCTTGGCTCTGTTTTAGTTGATTTTGTTCAAAAGCACAGACGGGCTATCAATTATATTGCTCATGAAATTCTTGGATCTGGTTTGGTTGATTATGTTCAAAAGCACAGAAGGGCTATCAATTATATTGCTCATGAAATTCTTGGGTCTAAGGGGTAAAAATCTGATAAGAAATTCATGTGTGATCCCCAACAGCTCGCAGTGTTCGAGCTGTTTCAAGATTCTCGACATTCCAGAAGCTATAATTTGGATGCCTTCGTCAAGGATTTTTTAAGGGAAACTGGCTCGTATACACATGGGAAAAACTACGAAAATCCCCATGCAGCCAACCCGTCCAGCTGGAATAGAACTCAGGTCGAAACTACTAATGTTCAGCGATTTTACCGCTCGGCCGCTGGTGGGCGAAATTCTTGTGTATTATGAACTGAAAAGTTGTGTTACGGGCGGCGGGGCATATAAGTTGAGATTTGTATGTGAGGTCCGCCAGAGGTCGCAGTGTTCGAGCTGTTACTAGGATCTTGCATTGCAGAAGCTGTAATTTGTTCAATTACGGCTCCACTTCACACTACAAGAAACATAACTTCATGGCCAGTGTCAGGGGAATTTAGCGATTTGCGCTGTGTCTGTCACCACAACTTCTCGACTTCAGGAAAGCTGTGGACCAATGATACTGTTGCTTCTCTGATATCACTTCAACTATAGCGAATCAGAGGACGTAAAATATGTCCGAAAAAGTTAGACGGCGTGACTAATTCGTCTGCAAACTGTTTCAGAGAATGTTTTTGTATCTTTTCCACCCATGAACAGATTTTTTTTCAGTTGTATATTTAATTTTTAATTTTACTTTATTTTAACCTGTTCCACTTGTTGTCTTTTACTGCAAACTTATGTTGTGCAGCCGTCTACCGCCTGTTCTTTCTACTAACTGTTTGTTACTTTGTACACTGCTCCAAAAAAAAAAAGTCTGTTCTATACCCCCTTTGTACAGGGCCGATTGACGAAATTCAAATTGCGTTTATTATGTCTCGAAAGCGCGACTTAAGATATATATTAGATTTATATATAGCATTGTTCTAATGTACGTATTTTGATACAAAATCTGACTTTTTCTAAAATAAAGAAATTGAAATTGTATTGAAAAAAATTGAATTGAAAAATAATTGAAATTAGAAATAAATTCTAATTTCAATCTTTTTCCGTAGTTCTATTCTAAGACTCAATTTATGCTTAAATATTACATTTTGTAGAATTTGGTGCGAAATTTACGGACAAATTCAAAAATTTATCTTGGCGCATTTTTCGGTTTGAGCCAGGAATCATTCGCTCGGCAAATTTTTTAATATATGGCAACCTAAATTCCTTTCCCTTCCATTGTGCAGGAGCTTCACATCGCTCCTAACTTTTTACATTGAGGGCGAGCAAGAAAGAAATCCTACTTTCAAATAAGTTTAACAGAGTGTGTAAACCCCATTTTCGTTATTATCGCTTTCAACAAATATGCAAAATTTCGAAACGCGCCATTATATAAATTCGCGTATATCTTATGAAATTTTGAATAAAAATTTTTAATTTTTTGCAGGTATGCTTAGACATACATCTGCTTTAACATCACTGTAAAAATTCTATAGGTTATAATTCAAAAATTTTTTTATAAGAATTATTTAAAAATACAAATTTTAAAAATAAATCATAAAAATTGGGCGAATTTTATTTGGAATGAACCTAAATTTCAAACTGTATAAGAAAGAATCAAATTTCATAAAAAAAGAGATATTACTAAACATTGAACATGAACACAAACACAAACTGAATTAACATTGAGGAGCTAAAATTTTCAGAGCTTACTTTTTAAAAACTACTCGCGCAATTTTTACAAAACTTAGGAGTTTGGCATAATTTGAGTCGTAAAATCGAAATATGGAAAAAAATTGCCATGTCATTTCATAAAAGTCCGATTTGGTGTCAAAATACCTACATATGTGAACAATGCTACATATAAATCTAATACATATCCTAAGTGGCTCTTTCGAGACATGTAAAACGCCATTTGAATTTCGTCAATCGGCCCAGTAGAACGGGAGATATAGAACAGTCCTTTTGGGAGGGGCAGTGTATATTATTATTGTTTTATTCGGGACAAATCTGTAGTTTTCAGTTGGTCTGGTTCTTTTCTTTCTTTCAACCAACAGCTAGGCATTAATTAGCCAATAGCTAAGCTTCTTGTGACAGGTGACTCAGCCCACTGCAGTCAGTGCTCTTCCATCATACATGCTTCGACTTTGACGACGGACATTGCTATCTTCTTTTTATATTTAGCCTCAGTCTACGAACCTTTTGTTTTACTCCACGAATTTTGCTGTTTATCTGACGAAATGCTGTTCTTACGTTACGCTTTACAATATCTTGTTAGTCTGGAATAGGGCTTCGGCCCAGGTATCCATGCCTCGTGGCCTTCTACCGCCAGAAAAGAGAGACTTTTGCCGATAGCAGGTTTCTCACGTAATGGGGACAACCTAACAATAATCGTTTATGTGCCTTCAGTGTTGTTTATAGAACATTCTGATAGATTTATACGTACTGTTCTGTTATCAGGACAGAATAAGGAATTGTATGTATGCATGTATGTGTGTATGGACAGATGTGTTCACGTATGCATGTATATATGTAAGTACGAATGTATTGTGTATATATGTTACCTTGAAAGACCGAAATTGGGGAATGTCGACTTTCACCGGAGAATGTCAACATTCACCAAATACGTCGGTGAAAGATCGAATATTGCATTACATTCTTGTACATTCGGACCGTCACCGGTGTATGTCGACAATCACAGATATTCTCTGGTGTAGGTCGAAAGAGAGGAGTAGACAAAGAGGCGACTGGCTGTTTGCCGCCAGATCCTTTGTTCTGGTGGCAGTCAGTCAGTTTTGTCAGTCTTATGCAAGGTTTGATGGGGTAAGCAACGTTTTCTTAACTTTTTTTCCGATACCCTAATTTATACTGAATGGATACTGCAGTGTCTGGTGATCTTTTTCTTAAAAAGTTAAATGCATTAATTGCGGGTAAACGAGAAGGCAATTGTTTTTATTTTGCTCAAAAGTACTCTAAAATATTTTCTGAAGTGGTTTCTGCTAAAACTAAGTGCAACACACCTTTGGATTACAGACGATTAAAACGTTTTGACGTTTTAAAAATTAATGATGAAGAGAAGTTAATTGTACCATTAACACCAGAAGAAACTCACACCACAATAGGCCACAGAGGAAGAACACGTATGCTTAAAGTGTTGCAAATTAAA
>KK112980.1:122332-139351 GCA_000611955.2 Stegodyphus mimosarum | reverse complement strand
GGATACACCGCATCTTATGTGGTATCCCGGCGATAGATTTCCAGACTAGACTAGACTATGTTTATTTTTTTTCTCTTGCGTCCAGACAGGGAAAATGCCTTGAATCTGTTTATGATTAATCTTCAAATGATTAATCTTCCCATTAAATCAAATAATTAATCTTCCCATTAAATGCATATGTCTTCTTTACCATCTTCGTTACTTTTATTTATTTCGATCCTGTCTATTATAGAAATACCTTTAAGCAGTTATTTTAATGACATAACTGTTACGGAATTATGCTTTCCCAAATATCTTTATTAATCACATATACTAATTTAAATAATATGAATTTTTTGTCCCTTCTAAAATAAATATCAGGAAAACTTATTTGCATTTAAATCAATATACAGTGATATTCCGCTTAACTGACACTGCCTCATAATTCATTCTACGATGTAGTTGGATATTTGAAAAAATAAACGACAGACTTTAGAAAATAAATTTGGTAATTCTGAAAAATTTTCACCTGGAATATCCATATTCTTTCTATTCCACAATGTAAAATTTTAAAATTCTGCGACGTTTAGTTAGACCATCAAATAAACGACATATAACAAAAATTCAATAATAAATAAGAAATCTAGATTGAATTTGGAAAATAATCCTGTAAAATATTCTTTCATCATTGTCAGTAAGATTTTTCAAAAATGTTTCAGAACAAGTATCGAATCAATATGAAGGACGTGAAACAAATGAATTCCAAGAATTAACCCAAATAAATCAAGAGTGAAAAAAAGTTGTAAAGTATTTTCTTTCTCCTTACCACGAGCATTTAGAGTGTAACTGGGAAGCACATCCGACTGATAATCGGGAATTTCGGAGTTCGAATCTCGGCAAGAGTATTGCACATTTCTCCTGTTTCATGACTTCGAAAAATGTGAACAGTCTCTACAAATGGCACCTGTACTAAAACCTGGTGGACCATAATTCCTTACACCCACTATTTGGGCACTGGCCGAAGTGGGGGAGATTGTAAGGATTTTATTCTTTCGTACCAAATGCCTTGGTGGTGTAACTGGAAAGCACATCCTGCTAAAAATCGGAAGGTCCGGAGTTCGCGTCCTGGCGAAGGCAGTGCACATTTTTTCACGTCTCCAGCTTTCGGAAACCTAATGATTCTACAATGTTAAATAAAATTGTTTTAAAAAACGGAAATTGCATTTGTCATTAAAAGGCTAAATGACAAAGCATAGTAAAATTAAATTAAAGAATTAAATAGGTCTTAAAATTTACATATTTGCTCATAATTGTTTTCTTTTATATAATTTTGCATTAAATAACTTCTTTTGATAATAAGTATATTGCATCCCTTTACGAAACATTCTAGAAATTATTATATACTACAGCTACTGGTAAATAAATTTGGAAGAAAACTTATTTATTTTAGGATTTCAGAAATATTATTGAATTAAATTAAGCTTTCGTGCGTCGTTTGTTTTTATAAAAATTTAATCATGGAACCTGAGTAAATTCTTTGATCGAAACTCGATTTATTATCGCAATAATTTAGAATATACGAATACATCATTTCTATCTGGCACACTTTAATGAAACAAAGCTAGGGAACTTAGATATCATATTATTTCAATTTTTCAAATCCTTTTTGTTTGTTTTCATTTCGTTGAACACAAGTCGTCGTTCAATACAATTCAGTTATCCAGCTAACTCCAATTATTTTCGCAATTCCAAGAACCATTTTATTGAAATATAGGAAAGAATGCTAGAGGTGAAAATTTACTACTTTTGCATTAGAAATGGAAATAATACAATTTTCTGCCTTTCAGATATCAATTTATTTCGAAAACATATCCTAGCCTGAGGTCTAAAGATGTCAAAATTATTTGTGTCCAATTCTTATTATGTCTGAGATTTTAATTAAGCTTTCTGAACTTAAGTAGATTATATGTGTCGTTTAAAGTTGTGTAATTGGAAGACTTGGATTTTAAAACAACGCTTTTAGCCATACTTTAAAAATAAATTTTAAAAATTCAAGGAATATTTTAGTGGGGTTAATCTAAATTGAATTAAGACGAATGACTCCTGCTATTTTCCAAATCGCGATTTCATGTTTATTTGTAATTATGGATTTTCTATTCTGTTTAAATGTTTTAGAAAAAGAGCTTAAGGTTTAAGTGGATTATAATGCGCTGTAAAAAGCGGATTTGTGACTGTTTTGAATTTTTGTCACGATTTGGATTCAAAACCTGTATCTTACAAAGGTAATCACATACTATTTAATCATGTAGTGGTGAATTGTGTGATGCACGTTTTACATAAAAGCAAGAATTTAAAAGAAGATATTTTAAATAAGTGTAACTAAAACCCACAGAGAGTTCTTAGCTGTCGGTTATATTAGGCCGAACACTCTCAACAAAGCAAACATACACACAAACTCACAAACATCTTGAAATGATTGAGATTCTAAGAGGGGACACATGATTAATTGTAGATACGTATGATATGTGAATTAAATAGCTATCACAAAAGATTCAGAATTCTATACTAAATATTTCCGGAATACGAATGAACAAAATCATAAAAATCATTTATGCTTCTGTTTGAGAGAAAATGACACTTGTTCGCCAACAAGTTGTATTTAAATTTTAAATACAAATCTGTCGTAATATTCTTAATCATACATGCCTAAAAGAAAGTATTGGAGCTGCAAAGAACAGCTGACTTGACGTGAAAGATATTAAAATGAAATTTAAGCGACTGTTTTCTTACTATTCTAATATACAAGTACTAACCTCTTCCGCGGCCATGCCCCTAAAATATTACTAGTGTAATTTTACGGCTTGCGATAGTAATTAATAACAACAGAGTAAACGAACTGCGTTTATTGCTTTTAAATCGCTTGGTCTGCTAAACAATAACAGACAGATCAAATCTGAAAGAAAAATTAAGTAACTTACACTTTGGCAAATAATAACACACTGACGCGTGAAAATAATAATAATAATAAGGCTTAATAATAATAATAGTAATAGAAAACAGAAGACACACAGAAAGTAACAGGGATAGAAATGGCAATAAAAATGCGATATACGAAAAACAAATTGTAAATTAAAAAAATTAATTTAATGAATCAGGAAACAAAGCAATTATTTGTGAAACATAATGCATATATACATATATATATGTAAGATATAACAAAATATGATACCTGCTTTAAAAAATAACTGGTGACTTCAAAATTAACATTCTAAATTTGGTGCTCTCCTCCTAAGTTCATCCTTTGTCCCTAAGTCGAGATCATTCGAAATTAGGTGACGCTGCTTGAAAAAATGGAACTAAAACCCCAAATTAACCAATCACAGATTAGCTGTACTTTGTGCACCTATCTTGCATAAATAGCTAATAACTACCTAGTCTCTCTCTCTTTCTCCTGCGTGCTGATAGCTTGTCGCTCAGCTTCTGCTAGCTTTTCACCGTTAATTAAAATGTAATTGCATATTTAAAATAATGGGGCTCGTTTAGCACCCCTAGTCTTCTACAGTTATGTATTAAGAAATTCGTTATTCAAGAATAAATGATGTTTAATAATCAAGCTGGTCCTGCTTCTAAAATTCCATCCGATCATCCATTAACGCCATAATGTCCAGACATCTACGCAGCAGTTTTTTCGGCCATGACGTGAATTGTTTTCATCTTCCGCCAAAAGTAAAATTATTACAGAAGAGTCCGACAAGATATCTCAAGTGTGGAATGGAACCCAAGTGTATTTGGGTAAAATATCTACAAAGTTCAATAAATGTATCTGCAAGTCCAAAAATGCTAACGTCAGCGAAAAGGAAGCGTACGGCCATCTCTACAATGTTTAGAAAAACAAAAGGTGTTTTAGATCATCAGAGTGAATCATTAAATTCGTTTCCGGTGTGTAATTTAACGGTATATTCAAAAGTGCTTTGAAAATCATCGAGTGATTCTAAGTTCAAAATCTAAAAAGAAGAAAAAGGTATTTCGTATCAAAGTCAATATCTGCAACGTAATCAGGGAAAAATCGTATTGAATATGTTACTGGTTCTTCCTTGCTTCGAATATTCGTATGTTTTTCATCGTGTAAAAAGAAAATTAGACATTCAGTTTGCTAAGTTCACCAGCCCAATACGAAATAATGTTTTGTGCTCTTCCCTTCAAACAGTGGAATATTTTCAAAAGTGGTGTTGAAGTGCTATTAAATTTCAATTTTCTTTCAGCAAGTAAATTAAGTTTTAAAATAACTTTGCATTATGAGTAACTTTGCACACATAATTAATTGTGGTGTTTTATGATTTATTGATGGTAATATTTTAAATCATTTTAAGATGAAAGTTAATAATTCAAAAATTTTGTGATTTATTTCAAATGTAGCTTTGTATTTCTGAATTAAAAAAAAATGAATTTGATAAAAATTAGGTACAAAATTTGAAGGTTTTACTTAGGGCAGGTTCCTAATACGAGTAGTATTTTTGTATTATTGTTTAGATTTCTCTGAATTTATATTTTTGAAATTTTGCTGTATTTTAAGAATGGAATTATTGTTTGAAAATTTTAAAATTGTAGGTATTTCTTTAATATTTTTAAGATAAAAGTTGAAAGGTCTCATCGTATGAAAAAATACATTTTTATAATCTTAAGTATTTTTATTTTTTCATAAAATAGTGTGTGTTTTTAATTTTTATAATGGAATGGTGCAGCAGTTCGAAAAAGCCAGATGCCTCTATACAAGGAACGGAGGCAAGTATTTTTATTTTTTCGTAAAATACTGTGGCTCAAATGTGACCTATGTGAGGTTAAATCTATGTGGGGATATGCTAGTATTTAGAGAAAGTTGTGGGGTCCTTCATGTTTAGTAAAGAATAAGTAAATTTTAAATGTCTTAATAATAGTGAAAGATTTGAAATTTGTTGTGTTTGTGAATGATGTATACAAAATTTTTATATTTTAAAATGCCTTCTTTAAAAATATAATTATTGAGATTCTAAAAATAAGTTATGGTAATTTTTTTAATTCGGAAAAAAGGAAGGGAAGTAAAATTTTCTTTTCTTTCTTCTTGTTGTAGGGTAATATTCATTTGTAGTTTCCAAAATTCTAAAAGAGACTTTAACTTGATCACACAAGTTACTTGTTTTAAATTTTAATTTTAATTTTGTATTTTTTACATTTTGATTTGATTCATTAAAAAAAAATTTTTTTTGTGCAACACTTTACAGCAATGTACAATGCCGAAAACTAGTTACATTTTATTAGGCAACTGAGGTTTTGTGATATTTTGTACTTAAAGCACCCCCCCCAACCATCAGCAATTAGTCACGCTGATTTGTTGAAGAGGGCATGCCAAAAAAGTAATTCAATGTGTCATTGTTATAGTGCATCATATTATTAGAGATATACATTGAATTGATTTCTTAAGGTATTATATCATAATTTTTTGCATTGAATTTTTATATTGCTTTAAAATATGGCAATATATTGTTATTTACATACGATGAGAAGAAGGAATGCAATTAGAACATTACTCATAAATTGTATATCTTTTAATTGTTATATGCAGTGATGTTCCCCATCGACAGATTTAAAAAAATCCTTTCAATTTCATCTATTTTTTTAAAGGACTCTAAAACAAAAATTTCACTTTTCAATGGACATTTTGAAAAAAATTCAGGTTTTTCATGATTTTAATTTGTTTTTTGGTATTATTCTTAGATATATTAATGTCTAAATTAGGTGTTTAGTATAACTCTGTCTTGCTGCGCTAATCTTTTTCTACCACCTTGATATCTTAACCTTTCTTTTGAAGAGGAAAGCATGTAAGATATAACAAAATATGATACATGCTTTAAAAAATAATTGGCGACCTCAAAATTAACATTCTAAATTTGGTGCTTTTCCCCTAAGTTCATTCTTACTCCGAAATTCGAGATCATTTGAAATTACATAACGCTACTTGAAAAAATGGAACTAAAACCCAAAATTAACCAATCACAGATTAGCTGTACTTTGTGCGGCTATCTTGTATAAATAGCTAATAACTGCTTAGTCTCTCTCTCTTTCGCCTGCGAGCTGATAGCTCAGCCTCAGCCAGGTATTCGCCGTTAATTAAAATGTAATTGCATATTTAAACTTATGGGGCCTGTTTAGCACTCCTAGTCTTCTGCAGTTATGTATTAAGAAAATCATCATTCAATAATAAATGATGTTTAATTATCAAGCTGGTTCTGCTTCTAAAATTCCATCCGATCACCCATTACGCCATAAATACTCAGCAGTTTTTTCGGCTATGACTACACGTGAATTGTTTTCATCTTCCCTCAAAAGTACTATTATATATATAAGATATAAGAAAATACGACAGCTGCTTTAAAAACTAATTAGCGATCATAAAATTAACATTCAAAATTTGGTGATCTCCCCCTTAATTTATCTGTTCTCCCGAACTCGAGATCTTTCGACGTTACGTAACGCTGCTTGAAAAGAGCAAACCAAAATTGATAGTCACCAATCATAGCTGTCTCTAGAATCGCACATACTCTGGTATAAATACTCTGGTGAGTTAATTACTTCATTTCCCTTCTGCGAACATTCTCCTTGTTTAATAACTTATCGTTTTGCTTCCCCGTCTAAAGTGCCTGCGTCTTAATTCTAAGAATCAATGTAAATACCATTTTATAATCTTTCATTATAAATGAATCATAGAAATGTATCGGATTTCATTATGATTGGATAAACATCTATGGATATGATTTTGTATGTCTGAAAACAAAGACTGGAAATTCGTCATGTTTTGTTGTCTTCATCTGTAAGCCTTCACGCTCAGCTACGACGACTGCAAGCTAATTCCTCCATCCATACTCATCGAAATCATCACACACACACACACATACATACATATATATATATGCGTGTGTGTGTGTGTAAGAGGAAAAAAAGTAAATCAAAATTATAATTTAAATTAGCACAAGCCCCATAATTACCGTTTTTAATTTTGGCTCTTCCCGTCTCTGTTCTAAAAATAGCAATAACGTTTACTAGATTGCGTCACTTGGAGATTAATCCTATCATGTGACTTTCAAATAACTATGACGACATAGTTAATTCGGAACTTAGTTCAAAATTTCGAGAACCGACATCTTTCTCTTAATAAGCTGCCGCACTGGGTAACTACGCACTTTGGTTCCATTTGTGTTCTTGCTAAGTCGTTGCATCGCTGCTTTCTTCCTGTCACAACAATATCAAAAATGTAAATGTTCATGAAAAGGCACAATTAGTTTGCTAATCTGTTTGTGGCTGCAAAATATTTTTTGAAATAAACATGAATATTTTAACTACCTCGACTGCCTAGTTTGCTCTTCATTATGAATCAACATCTTAAACATTCTACGCTAAAAATATTTCTTCAACAACATTATATACATATATATAGATAGATATTCATATGCATTTATGTATAAGAAGAAAACGAATCAATTATTCCATATGCAGCATAAATATAACATACATTGGTAAAAATTAGATTCATATTAAAACTTCTTTTTAAGTATATGAAACAGAGAAAACAAATTTTTTCATTTCATAATTAGCCTAAAAATGTAATAATTATATTTATATAATTACTATAAAATTATTATGTTATATGTATCTCAGTCATTTGAAATTCTGAGGTTTCCTTCTCCATAAAAAATAATTTATCCAGCGACGTATTTAGCTTTCAGCCTAAGAAGAATCCCGCTGAAGTTTCTCTTTGACTTTCGCCTAGCTGCTCATAATGCATAAGCTAACTCATTGAACCCGCTATCCCAGCGCTTATCCCTTTGAGGGGCGGTATATAAAAGAATTTAATTTGTGGTAAAATTTTGCATGAATTATATCTTATGGACCATAAGAACACAAAATTAAGGCTTAAAAAAATCTAGAGTGAAATCCTGAATATTGAGAGCCGGTATATATTTTATACCGGTGCCCCTCTAAGACATTTTTTTCCCATGGAGCGGCCAAATTAAATCTCGGAGTTTCTTGTGACATGGTTTTTTTCAAAGTTCGGGGGTCAATATAGAGTTTTGCGTTCTTAGGTAGCATAAAATTAGACCAGAAATCTAAAAGAAAGTTGGTGAATCTTCTCTATGTCTTGTAAGTATCACAGTGACAGGAAAAAGGTGTAAATGATTCTTAATTTAACTTAAAAAATAAAGTTTAACTGGCGGCACCACTCGTGCTTGTAGAAGCCAACAGTTTTGGCCTAAATCACAGATAATGGATGAACTAAATTTAAAGAAATTAAGCATGGCCTAATGACTTCACAGTATAGCTAAAGCCCAGGCTGGCTCTGACCGAAGTCGGCGTAAATACGCCGTAAATAAACCCCACACCGCAGAATACTAATTGCTAAAGAATTATATTTAGCAACGTGGCCTTCGAGCAGGCAGAGCACACACTGATTCTACCATCTGAAACCTTCCTTTAAATATTTTCTACATTTTACCTAATTTGAACATCGCACGAGGTAGAAATTTACATTCTAGAAAAAAAATGAAAATTAGCCTGATTGGATAGTATATTAACATAAAAAACTGTTAGAAATTTAAATGATACTCTATAATGAGAATAATTAATTGATGTATAGTTTTATGCATAATAATAAAATAGCATAAAATTATTTCATACCACATGCGGAATTTTAACAATTTTTACATTAACAGAACTCACTTTATTACAAAACCAATAATATATTTATTGTAATATCATTAATAATATAAAACCTGAAATGTAATCAAATGCAAATAGACAATAAATTAATCTTTCGTGTTTCTCAGACTTCTTGGAATCTAAAAATATAGTAATCTCTTTAAATAGGAAAAAAATATTCTGGCAGATTTAGTTAATAAATCAGATACATCACACTATAACTCACAATAGCTAATCTTCTCTACGAAGGTGTAAAATTATTCTGTTTATAAAAATATCAATCGGAAATTATAATCCAAAAGAAGTATCGCATCATATATTAAATTTGCTAAAATGTTAACGAAACTCCACACAGTTCGGGGCATATATTGTTCAGCAAACTAAGCATTGAGTAGCCATCGCCGCTTTTCGGACAGCTGAATTTTATACGCAGTTTCACTAACTGTAAGTCTTCGGCGACAATCCCATCATACCATGTTTCCCTGTGCATATGGTCTGGTGCAGACGCCGCAGCCGTCCAGAGATACTTGTTCGGAAAGATTCCTCCCTTGTTGAGACGGGCCTTAATTACTCTTTGTAATTCTCTTAATACCTTAATACAATTCATATATAAAATCCTCGCATTTTTTCAATCATATCATATGGCAAGTATAAAATTATTTGCAACAGTTCGTTCAGTGTTCTTTATTTAAAATATTTTTATATATTTTATTTTATGCTTTTTAATGTATAATATACGGAAACAAGTAAAAGACGAAAATAGTTGGCACAGAATGTCTTAAAATTATTCGTTGATATTGTTGCATAAGTTTCGGTTCAATAAATTAAACTTTTTGTTTGGTTTAAATGTCTGATCATATCACTTAAATTCATTCATCATCACTTAAATTCATTAGGCTGCTAAAAGGGAACGATTAAATATTTGGTTATAATAATCCATTAATTTAACTACTGCATATTAGCTAAAGTACTGAATAATTTTTTAAAATCTTCCATATTTAGAACATATGTTAGAAATTCCAAAATACATTCTTTGAACGATTCATCAGATCCTTCTGATGTGTACAAATTAAAATTTTCAAAAATGGGCCATTATTAGATTCTGCATTAAACAAGAATGTGTAAAAGAACTCTGCTCTATATTTAAAGCAATATTCATATCAATTTTTCAAGGATACTTGTGGAATACTGTATTGTCATCGAAAACTTGTACGTGTGAAATTTTCATGAAAGTAAGTTGATAAAAGGAGACCAAAACTTAATTTCAAGATTTCAACCAAATTAAATTTTAAAAAATGTAAACAAAATAATTACATATAAACAATAGCGTTCTACTGCATTGTCAAAAAATTTTGTTGTTATCTTTAAGTATTTCATGTTGGCATTAACAAGAAAAGTTAAAGTAAAAAACTGTCTCTCTGATGTTCATATTACGAGATTGTTTTGTTTTATTATATTAATAAAATTTATGAAACTGTTTTTTCATGATAAAATCACGGTAGCATTAGAACACACACTGTTTTAACGGCTAAAATACGTTTGCTCTGATAAGCATTAAAAATAAATTTAAAATACATTAAGATAAACTTCATTTTCTGGCCTAAGAAATCGTTAAAAAATTATCAGCCAACTGTAAGTACAAGTATAATCATTATTTTAAATGACTGATGTTGTTTATATTTTGTTCTCGATTTCAGACTGGTTTGTCAAGTCTCTTAAAATGTAAGTTAAAGGAGGAGAACGACTGAACTTTCATTTTCAAGTAGTAATTGTGAGAAAATAGCTGCCAACTCCAAAATGGCTGTTTGTGTTTCGAGAAATCCTGGGCATGACTCCCATGAGAAAAAAAAAGTTAGATTAGGTTAGGTTAAGTTAGTTGAATATGATAAAGCACACTAAGGCTGTCTGGCTGCCTTCGTACCCGACATTCTAAAGGAAACTCGCTAGTATTCACTTTACAAATGAGGAAGCGTTTAAATTCAACTATTTCAGCCAGTCTTTTCCTCTGGGTTCGAAATCGGGAAGGACTATAGTTTGACCGAATCAAACGCAACCCTGGCTGGCATTCAGCCGAAACATATAGACTCGTCCAGAAGGGGTGCTATTACTTGCTGCTACGTGAAAGGTCACGTGAAAGTCTTCTCTTCTCCGGAAAGAGATATGCTGGAAGGAAAGAAAGTCATCATCCTTCCACCCTATTTTGAGAATAATTCGGTCCGAATGGCACTAGCTCATGGCCGCGGATAAGGTGGTCGAACTATACCAGTAACCGTATGATCTCTGGTGAAAGCCACCTGAAGGCAAACGATCATATGAGATTTTTCAATATCGTGTACCTTACAATGCCGGAAAGGAATCATTATGCCAGTACAGTGAAGTTTAATATAAAATGTTTTACACGCAAATGAAAATGCAGACACGCATTCCTTTAAAGGAAACCTAGTCTAAATTTTACAATACGAATTTTTTTCTTAATCAACGTGTAAACTAAAGACAAATATTTCCATTTATTTTTTTAGGCTGATGTACGTGTCTTATATATGTTGCGAATGCATATTCATTATTATCATCCTAAACCAAAGGGAAACGAATTAACGGTTAGAAAATTTCTGGAGCATTTAAAGGGAAACTAAATATTTATACTGCGTTTCAAAAATTTTGAGAAATAAAACACCTCTTGAACAAGTTGAAACCTTAGTCGTAAATTCATGGTTCTTATCTTGAAGATGAATAGAAAGAGGTAAGATTTCCAATAATTTCATTCATGTGGTATCTTATCATATGTAAACTTACAAAAAAAATTCAGGTCCGTACGTTCAGAATGGTTCAGTTTTTAAGTCACTTCTTATGTAACTAAAGAATGTCTTAAAAGGAAAATGTGGTTTCATGTTGTACTAAACCTCTTTTAACTCTTTGAGGGGCAGGAAAAAGCAATTAACGTTTTCAACAAAACTCTTATTTTATTTACTATATCAGATATTACAATAAAATTATTTGCAACAATTACACATATTTTGTCCAAGACGCGTGAAACAAATGACCACTTCTGGTGGTTAGTGTCAGTGACCATCGCCCACAGAGCACATCCCTACAAATGAGTCTCTATGGAACAGTCTCTATGGCCATGGAAACAATTTTTCTTTTTCATGCAGAGTGCAACTACTCTATGACATCATGATACTGAATGGTATCATGGTGTCATAGAACCAATATTTTCAAAGTCTATCATTTCTTAAACGTGGACTGCAAACCTGCGGCCAGTCACTCAATACGTTTCATTTCTGTCATTTAAATTTTTTTGTATCATGCATATATTTCATATTTCATTACTATTCGTAGATTCATTATTATTAATTTCTGTTCTATTCTTTACTATTCATTACTGTTTTATTCTTTACTATTCATTACTATTCTATTCTTTAATATTCTTTGCTGTTCTGAATCTGACTATTCTGAGATTTAATAGTGCTATGTCTTTTTCAAACACTCTCACTGTGATGCAAAATTTCCTAATCAGAGGTTGTCAATATCATTTTCTGAAAACAGTAAGCACCGTTATAATGAATGCACGGTTGTTAAATGCTTTACAGAACAATTTCTATAATAGGACAGAACTATTATTTTCCGAATAAAGGCATATGAGATTGATTATAATTTTTAGGGCATGGGATTAATTACTTTCATGGAGTAAATCGCAAACTTTACACACGACGAACGACTTTTAACACCTTTTCTCTTCAACCCTCATTCGAAAAGCTTAACCTGTTAGCACTATTTCTCTCCAGCTATCTTGCCATTTCATAAAGTGTGATGTTTATTCTTTCTTTGCCGGGTAAACGATCATTATTCATAAGATGAACCATCTGCATCCACCTAAAGCTTAGAAGTTACTTGTTTCTTGCTTGCAACGTATCGGAAGCCCTTTCTGCTTTTGGTGAGAACTTGATTCCATCTTATCCCCATTGGCAAACTTTGGTGCTTTTATCGATGTGTTCGTTTTTGCCATCCATTCTCTGGAATAGCCTCAAGAAAGATCTAATACCAGATTCATCGATCTCGATGCAAAGTGGGCAGTTATAAACCTGTGAGGTCAAAATTATTTTTCAAAATAGAGAAAGTGGATGAAATTTTGCACCATTTATGTAAATGCCGTTTAAGAAAACGAAGTGGAAAAGATTGTAGAATTTTTGGAGGTAGATTTACGCTAATATGTATCTGGATGAAGCCAAAATTTTGAAAACATATTAGAATCTAGATATAGCATTTATTTGCAAATGTGATTGACTAATATGTGCATTCTTAGTTTTTCAGAAATTTCATTCTTAGTCTCTGCTGGAAAACTATTAATTTCTTATGCAGTTTATTTTAGAATTTGATATATAGATTATGTAGGTACGAGGATTTTTCTTTACACGAAAGTTACACTTTCTAATTACAAAGCCATACACGTTTCTAGTAAGCGTGCTTGAGGTTTACTTTATTATTATTATTATTATTATTATTATTATTATTTACAAATGTGGATTTCAGACAACTAAGGTATTCTTAAAAATATTGGAAGTTTAATGAGTCGTTAACTTTGCTGGGTTTTTAGGTTACATTTACTATGAATCACCCAGACGGTATGGTTAGGGGGAGCCTACTGCCGTGTCAAAGGGGTCGGATTCGAATCCTGGAGAAGGTAATGTAATTGTAACAAATGTAAATTGTCTGTACCTTCATGGAAGGTAATGGTTAGGTACTTCCATAATAAAATGACCACCATTTCCAGCCTTAGTAGTGGCGAAACCCTAATAATGGCTAGTGCCCACCGTAAAAAAAGTAATATGATTTTTACTTATTACTACGCGCTCCGCTCTTAAGCACTACACGGAAGGTGAGAGATGCCTCGTGGAGGTCTTTTTAATGGAAACTGGCTCGTATCCACGTTACACATGGGGGAAAATCACGAAAGCGCCCATACAGTCAGCCCGTTCACAGGGACTCGGATCCCGGATCGAACTACCAGTGTTCAGCGGCTTTTACCGGTCGGCTGCTGGTGGGCCCTAAAGTACTATGACATGTCTATATATTATGTTATCAAAAGAATTTGAACTAATAAGCAAACATGTCCTGGCGCCAGTACCTCTAATTGAATAAAGTAGCTTACTTCAACATTGTTACTAAAGGCTAAATACTATTATTAACTGATAGAGTATGGAAGGTCTAACAGCTAATAATTAAAACATTAAGATCCAATTTAAGTTTAGTTAAACGTTCTACTTAAATCTGTTATGTTTTTCGTTTTTGAATACTTATAATTTTATTTACTGTCGTATTATTCATTTTCTCGAACTTTGAAAACTGTTAAGCATTTAGTTATCCCCTTTGTTATTTACTTGGAGTTCAATGTTTAGTAATTGTGCTTTAATGTTTAGTAATTACTAAAAGGTTCAAGTCTTCTGTTCACAGAAAAAATATTACAATATATGAAAAGTCGCATTTTTTTATTCTAGTGCCGTTATGTTTACGGAAATACAAATTTAAATGAAATTTGAGATTTGTTACGATAGGTTAAGTTTCCAGCGAAATCTTTCTGCTCGGCAAATTTTTATGAAAAGATACTATGCATACTGAACAGTTATACATAGATTATTTGAATATTTTAGAATGATTTTTTTAAATGAAACAAAATAACCTAAAACTCTCCAAAGAATAACATGTTAGCGAACTGCTGTCCCAAAAATTCTCTCTTTCCTTTTACTCTTTGCTCCACCCATTGATTTTCCCATAAATTTGTTTTTCCTCGTTGCACTTTTGCATTTTTTTTCCTTTGTGACCTATGTCAAACTGCCCTCGAATTTGGCAATGTTTTATTTAAAATAAGTCGATTTTTTGCTTAGTTTTAAGCTTGTTGCAGCTTGAGAAGGAAGTAATTGAAAAAAGTCTGCTTTTTTAAGCATTAATTAGAATTCTGTGATTTTCTCATAGAGTTATTCTCTTTAAGACATAATTTACTGAGAATTTTAATAGTTAGTATTATCAAAAAAGTAGAATTTTGTCATTGCCAAGTTACTTCGTTATTACAAATGACAGTTGCTTTGTATTTGGTTATTAGTATGTAGTCGGTTGTTAGTATTTTATCACTTTGTAATAGCATTTTATTAAAGTACTTAACGTTATTTTCTTCCTTTCAAACTGAATATTAGATAGGATGGTGACATTAAGCAAAACAAGGAATATTAGATTTTATCAGAGTAAAACCTGCATGAAGTACTTTACGATGCTAAGGAAAACTCATTGATGCAATATCTCCAAACGGCCAACTGGGTTCATTAAAACACTCAAATATTAAATTTACAACTAACCTTCTTCAAATTTCTATCATATATCCGGAATCAAATTTATACCTTCTTGCAAACATTGTGCTTCATTTTATGTTTCGCAAAGGAAACGCAAGGAGAACACAAAAAAGAAGTTCCCATTTGATCAACTGAGTTACAGATTGAAATTTTCTGGAATTGGTTATTCATGAAACGTACGCTTCGCTCAAGCAATCGAATAGAAGTTTGGCTGAAGCGAAAGTACATCGATTCGGTAAGAAGACATTGGTTCAAAGAATCGAAATGGAAGAATGGATTTCATTACAAGAATATCCTGGAATAAATCTAAAAATAAAATTAGCTTGAGCAAATAGATTTCAATTATATCTGTCAGGAAATTTAATTTAATACGAGGTAATAAGAAACGTTTAATCAATTTCTTCAAATATCGCTATGAACTTTATTTTTTACATAAGAAATTCACTGATATTTCTTTAAAGATTTAAATAAATTCGTTCGGTACATCGATTTCTTTAGTGCCTGACAGCCAGTTCTAACTGATGGTTCAAAATGACTGATAAGGAAATCTTCATTATAGTTTTTACTTCTCTACGATACTTTTACTCACTGGAACCACGTAAGAATTCTAAATTTAAGTTGATATACGATAATATTTACTCGCTTCTCAATCATTCAAAAGAAGAATAAAAATTGCGCTTTAAAACACATCAAGTTGTATGTCAATATATAGTTGCTTTGTGATCTTAATTTGGAATAAAACATTAAAATAGTATTTTAAAGAATATCTTGTACTGTCAAGTAAATACCGCATTTATATGAATTTCTATCTTTTCGAACAATGTTCGACATCTTTATTAGAGGTATTATTATGAGGGTGCCTTTAAAAGTTTAGAAAAACATAGTTTACGTTAAAATTGCAGTGTAAGTTCAAAATTGGGAAAGTAATAACTTCACGAGTAACTTATCTGTCAGTTAAAAAAAAACTATACTGCGCGATACATAATTTATATATAATCTTCTAGCTATGGTAAAAGTAGAGTATCTCACTTTATTCAAATGGGAAATTAGACCAACCTGAAATAAGAAGACAACTGATATTTATCTAGAGAATGTTCATTATGTTTTTAATGTACTTTTGCTACTAATTGTCCCATTCTGAAGCTTAACTATAATTTGGTTCACGAATTGAGAAACCCATTGAACAACTTTCAGGTCACAGTACAAGTTTTCCCAATTCAGTCCCGTTTATGCACAGAACTCCTGGGTGGGGGACGAATCCAAGGATCTCCTAACCTTGTCAGGACTACTGTTCCTTCTAGTTGCCTTTGCAAACATAACCGGAGTCCTGAGTAGGAACAGGAAGCTTACTCAAAACTATGTTCGTGCGTGTGTGAAAGATACGACAAAGGTAAGAAGGGCTAAATTTACCCTTTATTTCTTACAGCGTACAGCCGTTCCCGCACTTCGGGATACAGAGACCAGCACTTATGCTCTAAAACGTATAAAATAAGAAATCAACTAACGTTACTAAATAAGAACTAAACTTAGATGCTTTACAGAGAATCGTAACGCGAAGATTGCCCTTTTAACACTAAGTATGTAGCGAGCGGAAAGCAAAAACTACAATACGTCTTCAAATATTAACGAGAACTAAATTCTGGCCTTAAAGGCGGACACGTAAAGAACGCGCGTGGTAAAGCAATAAGAAGACAGTTTTCCTTTCTTTTGGCTAAAAGCCATGTCTTAAATACTTATATAGTTTGTGACCTCATTTGCATAAGCAAGTCTACTCACGCTTATCGGCCGGAAATGGAAAATAAGAGAGGATAGCAAAGTTTTAAAATAAAATAAACGTTAGTAAAACTTAAAATTCTTACAACCTTTTCCCCTAACACTAACCACTGAAGGAATCTTCCGACTAGAAAGCACCTGAAGTGCCGCCAATGTTAAAAAGACGTCATAGACTTACATACTCGATGGAGCTCCGTGA
>KK112980.1:106745-122256 GCA_000611955.2 Stegodyphus mimosarum | reverse complement strand
AGTGGCATATTTTTTCTGTACATTATAGTATGGTTTAAAATGTCAACGATTTTCATTTCCAGTCTTAATATTTATCTTTAGTATGCTAAAATATTTCTTCTTTATCGACTGCTGTTATTTGGAGGTGACAGATGTTGTTTCCTGTTCTTTATTTACTTTATAGTATTAGAATGCTAATTAACCATTTATTTTATGCTCTGAATCTGTATTGTCACGTCTCTCTTTCCATTTTCCTGCCAGAATATAAATTAAGTGAGGGTTTGAGATTCATTAGACAGACCGTTTTTGGCTTGCTGAAGGCCACGTTACTATTAGTTATTCTAAGATAAGCGTCACTGTCTTCGGCTTTGTTTTATTCTTGCCCATAGTGCTGTCAGACCGGTAGAAGCTTAAGAGCCAACATCCGCGTTTAAAGTACTGCTAATAGATACTTAAATTTAGATTTAATTTTAAATTCTATCTTGAGTTCGCTCCGTAAATACTAGTTTATCTATAAGAAACAGTTGTGCCTTCTGTTCATCTTACACAGTTTTATACAAAAGAGATTTTTACCTCCTTCTTGCGTTTTCTTTTCATATTAGACGTAGCGTAAGTCGCTTACCTAGTCCAGTAAGTTTTTAGCCACACGTTAGATGTAATTACAGACATATTCCCTGCAACTCTTAACCATCAAAACGAGGTTGAGTTAGTTATAGCAATGAAAAATGTTACTAAACTGTCTGTAACTCGAATATTTTTATTGACTTTATAATTCACATACATCATTTCGAATTTATTTTTGAAGTACTTCGAAGATTTATCTCTTCAGTAAAAATCGTAAGAAATGGTAACTAAGTGAAAGCTAAAATGCAGTCTTTGGTACCACACCCAAACCCAGAAATCTCCAGTGATGTTTCAGATTGTGACTCAGATTGTTTTTGATTTCAGAAAGAATATGTACTTCAAAAAAAAAAAGAGAGACAGTGAGAATTAGATAAGTAATGATTTTCCATTCGAATAGAAAATCTTTAAACACGTTTTTATGATTGCAACGAATTTTCAGATTTGTGGTTTCGAAGATGTGCCAAAAAAGAGTTAGCAACAGAAATTACTTGCATATTTATGATGCTTATATTTCTCATTTCCCTGCATTACGAAACTCGTTGTACATGTATATTTGTTAACAAAAAAAATCTTTTGTATATAAAGTATATGTAAATATGTTTCATACTATTGCGTGCGTACGTGTTTGTAATAGATTGAATGGGAACGGAACCGATGATAGATTAGTAAAATTTATTTAGCAAAAGGAACACTTTACAATTCTAGAACTTCCCGCAAAACTATTCGTACAGCTCTTCTCAGTATCACAGAGCACAATCAGTTGTTATACTTCAAACCACTAAGAACGTTAAACACAACGCAATGCAAAGCGCATCTAAAGAGAGAAGCCCACAGAGATATCTCAATACTTCGCCGTCGACTCTGGACTGAGAAACTCGAGAGTATATATGCTCTCTCCTAGTTTGTATAGTTTTCATCCGGCCGCTGAGAAATCTCTAGTACTTTCCACTTCTCGAAATTACTGGAAAGCATATACGGTTAAGTTACATCTAAGGGTCAGATACGATTACATTTACGTTGTAGGGATCAATTATAGTACTAATTATTGTTATATAAGGACTACACTAAAATGTCGCGAAATGTTTGGAGACTTTTGAGGATTTCTCGCCAAATTTGACGCCTGATGTTTGTCACCAAAACAATCGCCAGCTTGGCGACATTCGCCAGTTTAGCGAGATAACCCTTTACTCAACGTTAAATAGAATTAACCCTGTAATCTTATTTTGCAACAGAGCTTCTCTCTTTCAAGCATTTTATGTTACATTATGCAAAGTATACTGCAATTTTATACATAATTTCATTAAAACTATTTACATATATACAAAAATTCGTAACGATACAGTCAATTCCGGATTAACCGGTAACGATGTCTACTGTTACTAAGTTACAGTTAACACGAAAGGAGTTAAAAAAGAAAGGAAAAGGACAAATCCTTGTTGTAACTAATATTGAAAATTTTCTGTATTTTCAAGAAGTTTCATCTGAAGAATAAAATAATTTGAGTATGTACATGAAGTAAGTATTTAAAGTTCTCTCTCGCTTTCCTAAGCGTACACGCATATCCTCTTTTTCTCTTGTCTTTGCCAACATTTCTTTTTATTCCATAATGCACATGTTGTTTCCCTTGATAAGTTCTTGTATTCAGTGGAAATCAATATGCAAAAAAAAATTATGAAGGAGCACTGTAAGATTCAAAAAACGTTGGCAGCACTCTAGTGAAGAGAAAAGAAAACATACGATTTTTCAAAAAAAAAAAATGTTTTTGGACTTATGTGACAGATATGTAGATCAGTGTTACAGATAAAGAATCCGTTTTGTGTTGGAGAAAATAAAAGACGAGTTTTTGATTTCTGTAAGACTGTAAGATTTCAATAAAAAGATTTTAAAACTTTATTCGTGCAGCCTTCGTAGGATGAAGAAATCATTAGATACCTGCGGAAATCGAAGAGGTGAGAATTCTTAGTCTTCCTGCACACGATAATTTCAGTTATTGGGCCATTTTGTTAATTCTGGTTTAAATTCTAAATAAAATATATTTACTTTTGTTTTATGTAATACAAGTAAATGTAATTGCAAATTATATCAAATGTTGTGAAAATTGATATTTTAGCAAAATGTTAGTTAATTTAAAATATCGTTAAGTTTTGCCATTTTATTTTACTCATTCAGAATTGTAATAAGTTGCAAGTATTAGCGTTGGGAACTTTCTAACCGAATGGCTTCAAATATTGTTAAATTTAGCCATTGTATTCATTAAAATTGGGATAAATTATGGGTATTACTTCTGATTATTTCAGAGATTAATTAAAATAATCTAGTTATTCTTATTACTTCTGAGAATGTTTTTGAGTGGTTTCTTATGAAGAAAAGTATAAAATGTACGAGTTATTTTCGATTTGTGTGGATAAATAATAAATAAATGTGAAATAAATATTTTTAGTAAAGTGTTGATTAATTTGGAACATTGCTTAAGTTTGCCATTTATTATTTAGAGTTATTGACGATTATAATATTATTATTAAGAATGCTTTAATTGTATAAATGAAATATTGCCATGGAAAATTGAAATATTAACTGAAAGGTTTTGTAAAGATAGCAGTATTGTTAAGGATACCATTTTTTAAAAACACTAGATAAGAAAAGTTAAAGGTAAAACGTTTAAATGTATTTTAGTATCTGATTGTGTTTTATTATCAGTTGGTAAAACGCTACACATACTTTATGTTCAGTCAAGATTATAATTTTGGTTATCAGTAAGAAATCTTTACGTTATAAGATATTCGTTATAAAGTGTTAAGAATAGCTTTCCTGGGTAAAGCCAAAAAGGAAGATTTAAAAATCTTAGCTGAAGAACTTGGGTAGAAGGTACTTCCGGAATATAAAGTGGTAAATTTGAAAAGGATAATTATAGATAGCAAGGAGTATGAAGAGAATTTTGTAATGGAATTATCGACATCATTAAAAACAAAAGAATCGAAAAAGAAGCGTTAGAAGAAGCAGCAAGGAAAATGGAATTCGAACTTGAAAAATTACGGATAGAAACAGGTAGTAAGAGTGCAGAAGCTACGACCAATTTCGGACATGAGTTATGAGCGTTATGAGCTTATGAGCTCTGACATGCGTTATGAGCTTCGGAAGGTAATGCAAAATTTCGATCCAAAAGAGGAAGACATAAGCCTTTATTTAACTTTATTTGAAAGGCAGGCTAGCAGAGCTCACGTAAAAGAAATAGACTGGGTTTCGCATCACCTAAGCTGATTGCCTTATGAAATAGCACAATTAATAGCACGTGAACTTGTCAATAAAGCTGAGGAATACAAGCACATAAAAGATCTTCTTCTTAAAAGCTTTAAGTTCTGAAAAATTTCGTCAAAAATATTTTCATCATCTGAAATCACATGATAAATCATGGGAGGATTTTTCACTTGAAATAGAGAGCTAATTCGAAGAATGAATTACCAGTTTAAAAATTACGACATTTGAAGAATTAAAGAACCTTATAATATCGTATCAAATAAAAGGCAGAGTATCGAGGGAAGTAAAACGTCATTTTATAGATGACCGGGCTAAAATCGTAGTTCCATCCGATTTAACCAGTCAGTTAGATGAATACGAGAATATGAGAGAGAATGAGAGGAGGTAATGCTTCTTGTAGTAAATTAAAGGAGAATGTCCGACATGGAACTGGGCCAGTAAACCTTCGGATCAGGAAGGCTTCAAATCTGAAACAGCAAACGCCAAATCAACTTCACATCGGAATGACAATACATATAATCCACAAAAATCACAAATTCGAAGGGACATTCCAATTAATACACAACCGAAATTCAATTTAAAACCTAAATGCTTTGTCTGTGGTGAAGAAACGTACTTTACAAAAGCCTGTCCGTCCCATAAGGAACAATACACTGGTGTGCAAAAATTAAGGACGAGACGGTTTCTTCAATATAACTTTGTACAAAAGCTTTCCAAATCAACACATTTAATACCGTAAGATCCCCAATACGTAAGGACATGAGTAATGTAAGCAACACTTACTAAAAGAGAAATCAGAGGGATAAAAAGAAGCTTTATTGAAAAAGTAGCATGGAGCGCAATGCGACTGAAGGCCGAAACATCCCTGTGATGGGTGTCCAGCAAGAAACATCCGGTCTTTAATAGGGGATATGATCTCCCCTGACTGCTAGGCAGGTTTCGCATCATTTGTGCATGCTGGATATGTGGTTGTTAATGAGCTGTTGAGACACTGCTGCTCGTTCCTCTTGTAGCACCAATCGCAGTTTCGGAATCGTTACTGGCGATAAGTTACGTGCTGCCACGGGTCTCCCTAGTAAGTTCCGTACATGCTTGACGGGATTTAGATCCAGAGACCTTGCCGACCAATCCATGTGTTCAATATCTTCACTCTCCAACAGCTCTTCGACAGTAACTGTGCGATGAGGTGGAGCGTTGTCGTCCATGAAGAGGAACTGAGGACCCATAGCCCTTGTGAAAAGACGCATGTAAGGAAGAAGAACCTCGTTACAATAGCAGTCCCAGGTGACGAACCTCCTTGGGAGATATGAAGGTCGGTCCGGCTACCAAGCATTATGTCTGCTCGAACGAGAACTCCGCGACCTCGAAAACAGTCCCTTTTGATGATGTTGAAGGGGTTATTGCGTGTTCCCCGCTCTGTCCAGATGTGTATGTTTCTAGAATCGCAACTCAGACTAAATCTGCTCTCATCTGTAAAGAGTACTCGTCCCCATTCATTGTCTCTCCAATTCCGGTGTTCCCGGCACCACAGAGAACGCCTTCTCCGATGGGCAGGCGTTAGAGGTACACACCGTACAGGGCGTCGTGCAAACAGACCACCACCGTGCAGTCTTCTGGCCACGGTAAAACGCGATATCGTCGTCCAGTCGCCTGTGTCGTGTGTCTAGCGATTTCTCCCGCTGTCTGCTGCCTGTTTCTTCTGGCCTGTAAGGCAATATACCGGTCATCTGCGGGTGTGGTTCCTCGTGGACGTACACTACTAAACCCCCGGATAGCTGTTCCTGCATTTGAAATTGTCCAAAGAGTCGTGAAACGTTGCTGTGAGCAATTCCGAACTCTGCAGCCACACTTGTCACACTGCGGCCTTCCTCCAACTTCCCATTGATTCGAACTCGGGTAAAAGCATCCAGATGTCGTCTAACAGATTGATTATTCGCCATTTCTCGCTGAGGCAGCAACTCGGTGTGGTTTTAACTGCTATACGGCGTGCAATCTCTTTGCCAGAAATACTGATCTTACACCGACAACATGCTTTATACTATTCAGACACTCCCCCATAACGTCTACCTACCTGCATATCCGCGCATGTGCTACCGTACATCACCTTACTTAATCTCCTGATTGGTCTTTCTGTCCGCTCTGCCTCTTCGTTCAGCTGATATGCTAATTTTTCGACTTCGTCCTTAATTTTTGCACACCAGTGTATACCAAATCTAAGGTAGAAAAGTCACCAGGAGGATTGGTACAAACTACAACGACGAGTAAAGAAAATGATGTGGGGTTACTTTCTGCCCGTATTACTGTTTCAATGTTACCTTTGACTGAAACGAATGTAATCGAATTCGATAAATTAAAGAGGGTAGAAAATAAGCGTGGAAAGATAAGCTTTCAAGGAGTAGTCGACTCCGGTGCTCAAATATCTGTTATTCGGAGTGACTTGATTCCTGACGACTGTGACGATGCAGAAGGGAAAATTAAAATCATTTCTGCATTTGGGGAAGCTGAAACTGGAACGTTCCTATGAAAATCAGTCCAGGTCGTATCCGACCGTAATCCTCTGACGTATTTAGCGCAATCTCAACCCTACGGATCCAAGCTCGTGCGTTGGCCTTACAAGGGTATAACGTAAAGATTTCTTACCGAAAGGGACGACAGCACGGAAACGCAGACGCTCCATCCAGATTACGTTATGATTTAGGGACTGGGTAGCATGGTATACAGAATAAATCGGGCTAATATAATGTCTGTAACTTTTCTGGACACATGCATATATTATTGATGGTATTATTACATATCTATGAACAATTAACATGGTATTGTGTATTTTGATGTAAATGTTGTTATATAAAATTAAGAATTTTGTTATATTATCATACATAAATATTGCGTATGTAGAAATCTTTGTATATGTGATTTTGTATACTTCAACTGAATGACACATTTAGGGTACTACTTTGTGAGTGTGTGCAGGGATACAATGAAACAGGTATATTGAAACATGTACAATGAAACGGATACAATGTAACAGATGCATTGAAACACATAGAGCGAAACAGGTACAGTGAAACTGATATGATCTTACAAGGAACTTAGATTTTGACCTTGCGCATGGTCTCTGAGGAGGCGCTTCCCAAGGAGGGACGTGTAAAAAGATGTAAAAATAAAAAAAAGTGTAAAAAGAACGTCTATGATTCAAAAAACGTTGGCAGCACTCTAGTGAAGAGAAAAGAAAACAGACGATTTTTTTATTTAATATTTTTGGCCTTATGTAAGAGATAAGTAGATCATCGTTACGGATAAAGAATCTGTTTTATTTCATAGAAAATAAAAGATGAGTTTTTGATTTCTATAAGATTGTAAGATTTCAATAAAAAGATATAAAACTTTATTAGCACTCTATTTATTTCTGAGTTTCAGCAAATTATTTTAATAGATCTAATCATATTTATATATTCCGTGTTACGTTCAATTACGCTACACACCACTGTGAATAAAAACAAATACCAAATACCATATTACCACCAGCAGTCACAGCAATATTTGTGCAGCTTGCTTTTAGATAGGGATGGCTTATTCTGCAGTTCGATTAATTTACGCTAGGATAATCAGCATTTGACAATATTTCTGCGTACAATATTCACTGATTTTTTTTATAATTTGTTTTTGAAAATTGATTGCTTAGAGGGATCTAAGCCTAACGAAATTTCCAAATGTTTTCAAAGAAACTTCAAAATACTGTGTTTTTCTATGCAGATTCTATACTTCAAGCAAAAACGTCATGCGAATACTAATATCATTGGGAAAGAAGAAAATGAAAATATACCAGCTTAAAAGAATTCCGCTTTATCTCTTTCGCACAAAGATCTCACACTGTTTAAACCAATCGATCTGAAATATTGACAATCATTGTTTTAGTGATTTGGGATTTATTTTCGTATTAGTAAACGAACGTCAATCTATGACATTAATAAAATAAAAGATGAAGAATTTTACGAATATCATTTTCGTTTTCCGATAAGAATTGACTGCACGCACATACACGATGTGTGGTCGGAAACAATCCTTATCGCTTCAACGAGAATTTAACCCAAATCTAATTCTCTCCGTTAACTGTCTGTCGTTCAATATCTTTATCTAGGAATGCTTGCTTTAAAGCCCATCAATTGCCATTGCAGTCTCGCCGGCTGTTATCATGGACGGTCTGTTATAAGGAGAGAAAACTAAGGTTAATTCTATCAGATAATAGCAAAGTCGGGAATGGTGAAGTTTGTCAAATTTAATTGTTGTATCTTAATTTTGAAAGGATGAAATTACTACAATTTCAGCGAATTTTGTAGACTTTCATGCTTAATATGCAGACACTAATTTTGATGTCGGTACAATTCGTCATTTGAATTGTCTCATTTCAATTTAATTATATTTTACTGATCTGGGAGCCAATGACTGGGCAACTGAATCATTGCAATGTTAACAACCTTGTTTACCCATAGTAAAAATGATGGAATATAGCGTATATTTGCATAATAATGCACTAAATTTACAGCACTGCTCAAATTTGATGACTTATGATTAATCGCGTGCGACCGTCAGCCCACTGGCTACCGATTCTCTGCGCTTTAGGCTTAGAAATGTCCTTAGCGCAATCCTTTCAGAATAACAGACTGTTACGCTACGGTACGTTACGTTTTCTGGCAGTTACTATCCATTTTATTCGGCAAGTGTTACCACTGGGCATGTTGTCATTGTCAACATAAACTTAAATTACTTTCTACAAGCACCTATACTGTATCCAATTGAAAACATTATGCAGTTAGTCAAAGTTCATATATTTTCTTAGTATGCATTACTTAGCTAGAGATCTAGATGTTAGATAGATGTGGCGACATATAGTCTAGATAGAACTAAATATAGTGGCATGTTTTATTTGAATAAAAATGTATGATTACGTCATAGCGAATGTTACCGAATTAATGTACACACCATGTTCGCAAAATATTTAAGAACTGATATAACTTTTGCTGCATAAAAATTATTTTAATATTGTAAATGTATGACAGAAATAGAAAGAAATAGAAAAATGATAATTTTGTTCTTTACCAGCTCAGTGGTTATGTAAATTTTTATGTTGCTCTTTAGAAACATCATAAACTCACTTAGAGTACGCATATAATAAGTCAGTTGTTTCGTTATTCATGGATTTTGCATAGTTTTTGTTGCTTTATATATAATTTATGAATTTTGAATAAAAATATGTAATGAAAAGGATTGTTCGTTAGTGCAATTGATTGATGAAATGCGGTTTTCAATACTAACGCCTATTGGCAGTGAAGATTGAAGTAGAAACTATTACGAAATTTAAAAAGGAGGAAATAAATGAAATAAAACAAACGGAGACAAAGTAAATTGCATTGCTTCTGAAATGAATCCTACTATCCTAATAGAATCTTCAAGCGAAGCTGACTCTGCTAGATGCTGGCAAAATGTCAAATGCAGAAAACTGAAATGGAAATGGTGTTAAAAGGGTCCAGGACCATTCATGCAAAATAATTATTGTGCAATAGCTTAGGGTATCAAAAAACGTACGATATGTATTATGGAAGACGAAGAAGACGAATACGGACATTTTCACATTTCCGCAGAAATGGTTTCACTATTTTGGAACTACAAGTTAACAAATTATAAATGAATTATCTTAATCTATATTATTTTAGAATGTTTTCTATTATTAACCAGTTTCCAGAGATAAGTTGTTGAGGAGTCTTTTTTGAGGGGGAATGGATATTAAGACAAAGCACACGAGGATAACATTTCTAAATGGAAGTATATTTTCGTTGAATACTTATTTAGCGAAACTGATTCGTATTCATGTTACACACGAGGAAAACACAAAACATCCGTGCAACCAGCCCGTCTGCTGAGATGCGAACCAAGTAGACCTACCAGCTATTTTACCATTCAAACCGCTGATAAGAGCAGTTGTTGAGGAAAATGCACACGTATATATTGCACACATTCTAAAATTTAATCCGATTTATTTATTTTCTCAATACAGATTTATTACACCAGTGTCTTGTTCACGTCTCGAAAGTGCTTGTATCGACTGGTCGTTACATCCTTGATGGTTGTATTTGGGCAACCATAAACCATTTAATAAACAAGTTAATTAATTCATCGCTCCTTTCTCAAAATCCATTGTAATGTATTTCTGGTTCCAACCAACATTTTCCTTAAAGTATTGTTGCGTTATACGGGTTCGTGGATTTGAGAGTATCCGATGAAAACACGATGCAGATGAATAAAAAGCACAATTTATTTACAAGAATCGCTATTTACAGCACAGTTCCAAAATTTCCTTTAAAAGCGTCGAAAATCTACAATAAATACGCTGAAACAATCAGCAACACAGCTTCAGGCTGTAACTGTACAGGTAGCTTCACGGCAACACTAAACTTATAATAAACACCGTGGAACAATCACCAATACACTGTCAAGCTATACTGTAAAGATAGCTTCACGGCAAAGCACTATCTCGATTGCTTTCCGTTCACAAAACTCTCGCGTAGCTTAGCAGCTATTCTCACAATAATCACAACGCTCACAGTACTTCACAATACTTCACAATCTCTTCGCAACTAACTGCTCTCAGAAACGCAAGGGTTTATATAGCTTTTCTTTAAGTTCGACACGTTTCGAGAAATATCTCGACAGGAAGTTATTCTAGAAGCTTCCCGATTGGACCATGGGATATCGCCAATTTGGTCGCCAAATGGGCGATAAAGTCGCCAATCTGGCAACCCTACCATACACTATTTTATGGCAACCCTAGTGCTATGCCGGAAAGCTTACATACAGGCGCAACCGCCGAATTTTTCGTAACACTGCCCCCTCCCAAGGACTGCACGTCCCGGGCAGTACAATCCCTGGCTGGGAGCCAAAAAGAAATAATCGAAAAAGCTACAAAACAAATAAATTACAATAATAACAAAATTTGCAAATATTTACAGTATTTACAAATAACAAAAACATTTACACTAATTACAAAGATCTATGTACAAGCAACTATGCATAAATCATACAATTAAACATAAAAACATTACGAAATACGGGGTACCCATAACAAAAATAACTATCACTAATTACTATGGCCATAGTATGGAGCTAACCTATCATAATGTACAATCTTAGGTTTGGAATTGGGAGACTTACGGATCCGTATTACGACGTCATTCAGTCTGTTGAGGACTGTGTAGGGACCTTCCCAATGCGATTGCAGTTTGGGAGAAATGCCCTTACGACGGCTCGGATTCCACAGCCAAACCTTGTCGTTTTCCTGGAACTTATGTTCGGTCGCTCTTGCGTCGTACCTCTTCTTCATCCTGTCCGTCGAGATGTTAATTCGCTCTCGAGCAAACCTGTGCATCGTTTCCAACCGGGCTTGGAGATCTTGAACGTACTCCTCAGGAGAGGACTGTAGATCCGGAGGACGGCCGAAAAGCAGGTCACTCGGAAGACGGAGATCACGACCGAAGAGCATTTGAGAAGGGGAATAGCCGGTACTCTCGTGGACGGCACTACGGTAAGCAAGCAGGAACAGGGGCAGCTTACGATCCCAGTCTTCTTGGTTCTTGGAAACCATAAGCGATAGGTGGTTCAAGATTGTGCGGTTAAATCTCTCCACCATGCCGTCAGACTGCGGATGTAACGGGGTGGTCTGTGTTTTCTTTATTTCCAATAAGTCGCACAGTCCTTTGAACACAGCCGAAGTGAAGTTCCTGCCTTGGTCGGTATGAATCTGGAGGGGAGTTCCAAATCTAGATACCCAATTCTGCAACAGGACTTCAGCCGTAGTGACAGCCTCTTGGTCTGGAATTGGATATGCTTCAGGCCACTTCGTAAAATAATCCATGACAACTAGAATGTATCTGTTGCCATCTTTAGTCCATGGCAGAGGTCCCAGTATATCAAGGGCAATTCGCTCGAAAGGCGCTCCAACGTTGTATCGCTGCATTCTTCCGCGACAGCGTTCCTTTGGTCCTTTCTTGGCTGCACAGGCATCGCAAGACCGGCACCATTTCTCAACGTCGTTTCTTGCGGAACTCCAAAAGAAGCGCTCTCGAACTTTGTTTAATGTCTTCATATAGCCGAAATGCCCTCCTGTTGGGCTGCTGTGTATTTCTTTCAGGACATCAGGTATTCGGTTTTGAGGAAGCAGCAGCTGCCATCTTTTATTAGTTCCATCGTCGCTTTCCCACAGTCGATATAAGACTCCATTTCGAAGGTGAAGTGAGTCCCAGAGAGCCCAGTACCTTTTAGTCATAGGACTGAAGATGGAAACGTCCTGCCACTTGGGTTTCGTAGCCGATGATTCCTTCAGCTCTATTATTGGCTTAATGTTAGGATCCGCCAACTGGTCTTCTCTAACTTTTTCATGACTCCACGGATCTGGCTCCGATGCTGTTGAAGATGTTACTTGTCGGATGCTAGGATTCGCCAAACCATACTTAGCTTGTGCTCTTGAACAATACCCGCAATGCGCAGGACAAGGCTTCCTAGATAAAGCATCCGCATTTCCATGGGAGGAGCCTTTACGATGTTTTATTTCAAAGTCATATTCCTGGAGTCTTTGAATCCATCTGGCTATCTGTCCTTCAGGATTTTTGAAATTCAATAGCCAAGTTAGGGAAGCATGATCGGTGCGGAGCAAGAATTTTCTGCCATAGAGATAATGATGGAAATGCTCTATGGCTTTTACGATAGCGAGCAATTCTTTCCGAGTGACGCAATAATTCCTTTCCGGTTTTGACAAGCACTTACTCCAATAGGCTATCACTCGCTCTTCACCGTCAATCATCTGGGAAAGGACAGCTCCAACACTTTCGTTGCTTGCATCCGTATCAAGTATGAATTGTTTGTCGATCTGGGGATATGCGAGCACAGGCGTGGATGTTAATGCCGTCTTCAGCTCATTAAAAGATTTTTCGCATTCCTCAGTCCACACGAATTTCTGTTTATTTTCCGTTAATCTATGCAGAGGTCTTGCGATGTTGGAGAACCCCTTTACAAATCTTCTGTAATAAGTGCAGAGTCCCAGGAAGCTCCGAAGTTGATGAACATCCACAGGGCGTTCCCAGTCCTTGACTGCCAAAACTTTCTCTGGATCCGTACGGACACCTTCGGCGGAGATGATGTGACCCAGATAGGTGACTTCGCTGCGGAACAGCTTGCATTTAGAAGGACTTAGTTTGAGGTTGGCATCTTTCAATTTTTGGAACACCTTCCTGATGTTTTCTAGATGTTCCTCGAACGTACGGCCCACTATAATGATGTCGTCAAGGTAAACCAGACAGGACTCGTAAGATAGGCCACGAAGCACTGTTTCCATCAAGCGTTCAAATGTTGCAGGGGCGTTACAGAGTCCAAACGGCATAACTTTAAACTGCCACAGTCCTTGGCCAGTAGTGAACGCAGTTTTCTCTCTATCGTCCGGGTGAATTTCCACTTGCCAGTATCCGCTCTTAAGGTCCAGAGTGGAGAACCATTTGTGTCCTGATAGCGTGTCTAGTGTGTCGTCAATCCTCGGAAGAGGGTAGCTGTCTTTCTTAGTGATATTATTTAGCTTCCGGTAGTCGACACAAAATCTTGTCGAGCCGTCTTTCTTCCGGACGAGAACTATAGGAGATGCCCATGGACTTGTGGATGGCTCGATGATGTCACTTTCTTGCATCTCCTTTAGAAGATTTCCAACCTCTTCCTGCTTTGCGAATGGTAGGCGTCTGGGATGTTGCTTGATCGGTGAGTGATCACCCGTGTCAATTCGATGTTGTGTCAATTTCGTGCGGCCAACATCTCTGGATGTTCGAGAAAATAGATCTTCAAATTCACTAATTGTTTTCTCTGCTGCACATTTCTGTTCGGCGGTTAAGTTTGTTCTCTGCAGCAGTTCATCAATTAATTTCGCTGTTGACTCAGTGGGCATTGCAGGTGGGGCCTTGTAAACGCACGTAACCGGCGTGCAGGTTGCTAGCACTTTACCCTTCTGGATTGTTCTCGGACTATGGCTAACATTCGCCACTCTCACGGGGACGAAATTTTTGGAGAGGTCCACTAATGTAGAGGCGACTAATACATTTCTCGAGCTATTTTCGGGATATTCAATTATTCCAAACTTGAAGCTATTTCTGTTTTCTATGCAGCCGGATATTAGTAATTCTGTCATCGGAGGGATCGTGACGTCCGTTTTCGCTATTACTTGGTGAGCTGAAGGAATATCACTCTTCACTTCAAACACGGGTATATCCTCCCTCGCAGAGTGCATTTCGTTGCGTTTGAAGTCCAGTGTAAAGTCATATTTCCGCAAAAAGTCTAGTCCAAGTATTAATTCGTCCGCGATGTCAGCGACGAATGCCAAGTGCTGGTAAGTCTCATTTCCGAAGGTAATGGTGATGTTAATTTTACCTTCAATGGGGATCTTGTCACCTGTCACTGTCTGTAGAGTCACACAGGGCGGAGTCCAGCGCAAAGTCTCGTTTAGTTCCCGCGCTACGTCTGTTCTGACGATGGTTACGTTGGCTCCCGTATCGATGATCATCTTACAAGGGTGTTTATTCACGTATCCTTCGACGAACAATCCGTTATCTCCGCCGCTCATTGACGAGATCTGAAGAACTTTCAGAGGGGCTACATCTCTGCCTGGCAATCTCCGCCCCGTGAAATTGCCGCACTTTAGTTTCCCTGGTTTTGTTTCACGGGAGCTGCCTCCCGGTCTTGGCTCACGTGACAGTTCCTGCGCAGATGTCCTTCGAGTCCGCAATTCCAGCACTTCATTGCTTTCTTGTCGGTGTTTCTGTTATTTGGCTTATTTAACGCTTCCCGAATCTCTCTTAACATTTCTTGTTTAAATTTTCTGACATCAAAATTTTCATTTTCTACTTTAGCCGTTCTGATCGGATGGCGATCTTTTCGAGTTGCCTGCTGAGCCGACTCAAACTTCATCGCATAGATTAATGCAGATTTCAGATCTTTGAGATCTGCCAACCTGAGAGCCTTCTGAATTTCCTGATCCTTGACTGCATCGACGAAATGCATAAGGGCCAGATTTTCACGGACATCGGGTGGACAGTCCGGATATGCATGGTGCGCCAGCCTTTCAATATCAGTTGCTAGTTCTTGGAGGCTTTCAGTCGTTTTCTGTTGGCGGGTTTTGAGTTGGAGACGGCTACAGTCCTTTACGCATTTTTCTCCGAATCTGAGTGCTAGTGCGTTCGAGAGGGCATCAAAACTGGAAATCTGGTCTTGTGGCAGAACTCCTAGGATATCTGCAGCATCGCCTCGGAGTGATGCAGCTAGCTGTGATGCCTTCATCTCGGAATCCCATCTGTTCGTGTCAGCCACGATGGCGAACTGGGTCTTGTACACATTCCACGACGTTTTTCCGTCGTACGTACTGGGTTTGATGGCCGTGTGAGGAGAACGTGGGAGAATCTTAAAATCTTCAATTTCTCTCTTCGGCTCAGTTCGTTTTTCTTTCAACATGTCTACCTCTTCCCGAAACTTCCTAAATTTTTCTTCGAATCTTTCTTCCATATCGGCTATTTTAGTTGCAGCTTCCTCCTTCAGTTCCTCTTTCATATCTTGTAATTTGGTTTTGGTTTCC
>KK112980.1:72014-106727 GCA_000611955.2 Stegodyphus mimosarum | reverse complement strand
TCAAGCTATACTGTAAAGATAGCTTCACGGCAAAGCACTATCTCGATTGCTTTCCGTTCACAGAACTCTCGCGTAGCAGCTATTCTCACAACTAATCACACTGCTCGCAACTTGCAACAACTAACTCGCAACTCTGCAACAACTAACTCCTCTCAGAAACGCAAGGGTTTATATAGCTTTTCTTTAAGTTCGACACGTTTCGAGAAATATCTCGACAGGAAATCATTCTAGAAGCTTCCCGATTGGACCATGGGATATCGCCGATTTGGTCGCCAAATGGGCGATAAAGTCGCCAATCTGGCAACCCTACCATACACTATTTTATGGCAACCCTAGTGCTATGCCGGAAAGCTTACATACAGGCGCAACCACCGAATTTTTCGCAACAGTATTGAAACATTTTGAATCAAAGCTCCTTCTTTCTGCGGGGCATTAGAGCATATTTACAGCCACCATTTTGTATTCAGCCATTGAGCTATCCAAATCTGTGTGCAAGGTATAGAACACAGAAAAATGCTTGGAGCTAGATTTCAATGTTACATTCGTGATACATTTTGTGCTCTTTCCTTCCGAACCTCTCTTCTCTATCCAGTGATAAAAGTAAAAATTCCGCATAAGTTAGGTTCCAAAGGAAAGTTAGTAAAAGCGGTATGAACAATTAACACATCGTCATGGGGATCAACGGTTACCTACATCTGGTTATTCCAGTAGTGGGTAACCGTTGATGGGAGTCGTAGGCGGCCGGCAAAGCGGACTCATCTATGAGCTATTGTTCAAGACTGCCGGTCACATTGTACATTTCACTGCATAAAGTAACCGACGTGGCCTTTTTTCATATTGCTGCGATTCGGCCAGACAATATTATTTGGAAGAAACATAATGTATGCTCATTTGTTGAAGAATGTGTGTAAAAGGAATTGTGAATAATATACAAATAATTATAATATGAATAAACACTAATAAAAATAATTACATAATAAACATAAAAGTAAATAATAAATAATGATATAGCAAAAATAAAATAAAACATGAATAATTGAAAAGAATAAAAAGAATTGTGACTAACCTTATTGGTAACGATAAGTGGAAGAACTGTTGTGTAGCAAATTCACGTAACACTTAATTATCTAAGTTTGACTTAAGATTTAATTTTCATTATTCTAAATTTATGCTACACAACGTTATTTTATTTAATATGTTGTATTTATATTTGCTTTAGTTTAATTTTAATTAGGGGTTTTGGTACTTTAAGATTTGTACGTTTCTTCTACTGGTTACTCGTAAACGCGTTGATTCACACAATGAAATTAGGTGCTCTCCTACGTAATAAAGTTGATTTAAAATTACTTAACTCAGGTTGATCCTAAGTTAAGTAATTTTATAACTTATATCATTGGATGCAGAAAAATTAGCCTTTTAATTTAAAATCACTTTCAATTTTCTAGCTTAAATATTTTTTAAGTTTCAGTTAATTATTTAACAAAATTTTTGCACTTCGTGGGATTTTTGATTTAGGGGGGGAAAGGAGTGAAAAAAGATTGCATTTGCAGTTGAATTCTAAACCTTTGCTCAGGAATTTTTCTGGTCAGGAATTGCTTTGCTTTGGGTTTGTCAGTTTTCTCACGCTTGCGTCGGATTCTTGGTTTTCCCTTTGGCGGGCTTAGCGAGATTCGAATTTGTGTTCCAGTTCAACTCCTCGGATTTTGGACGATTGTAGCAGGGGTTTGTTCGAAGTGTAGAGTTTTGGATTTTTTCGCCCTTTTAGCAGGATTTGGCGATATCTGGTTTCCTGACTTGACAAAAAGGCGGTGCAGGTGTGATTCTCTTTTTCTTCGCTCTTTTTTCTTCGGCTGACTCGAAGTTTTTTCACGCGTGCTCTGAGCACGAGTTTTCTGTGGGGCAGCTTCGATGAGATTTCTTCGTAGCTGGGGGCTTATGGCTCCTTTTGCCGATATCAGATAGATAGCCAACAAATTTTCAAAAAAACTCTAATTGGTCCTCGAGAGAATCAGCTAACTACAATGACTTGACGAGCCAACTTTTTTGCTTTACTTCGGGCCCCATCAAAAAAAAAAGAAAAAGAAAAAAGAAAAAAAAAGAAAAAAGAAAAAAAAGAAATACTATTTCTATATTGGATTTCCTGATGAATCTGAGAATCTACATTTCCGGTTGAGAATCTACATTTTTTCGTGATTCAAGATGATGTCCATCTCCGACTATGATTAAGACTTCCTACCTCTAGTTGCAGCTCCAGGTTCCTGTGTTCCGGATTCATCTTCTGCAGTTCGGCTTCCATCCTGCCGTTAGTGGTTTGAGTCGATCCATGTCCATCGATCCTACATTTCTTCTCCTTGCATCTCTCAGAAGACCAGATGTGGATTCTTCAGTCTTCAACTTAACAACTCTACAAAGTTCCTTCATGCAGACAGATAAGAATTATTTTTTTCTCTAAACTTTTAGTTCTTAACTTTAATTGTTAAGAAAATTTTATTCAAAATTTACTGATTTAACTATTTCCTAAAATAGCAAAGAAGGGGGTAAAAGGGGGGGTTGTATAACTCAGTTGGTTGAACATGAGAGTAGAACCTTTTATTTTTTTTTGGTGCAATACGATAAATATTTAATTATGTTCTGAATTTATAGAAATTTTATATTTTCTTGGATGAATAAGGTGTAAGAACCCTTAAAATCGTTAAGTGTAATAGAAGTTATTAATTTTATATCTTAACTCATGAAACAGCTATGATTGCCTAATAGTTTTTTTGAATTGAAGTGGTTATCGTAAAAGTTACTGAATTGTGAAAACCAATATAAATGTTTGAAAATAGTCATTTCTTAATTAATGGTTTTAGTAGTTCCCGGGGACTAATAATCATATAATAGTAAATTAGTTGATATACATGTTTAAGGAAAAGTATAATAAACTCTATAGTTTTTAGTATTACTGATTTTTGTGTTTCTTTAAAATATGATAACACTGCATTGTTTCACCAGTATCAAGGTTCTTCGGGTTGTATGCACTAACTTATATAACACCACACAACGCAATGTCTAAATTTGTTTAGGTCGATTAGCACTTAACAGAACGTCTGTAAAAGGAATCGTAAAATAACCCGAAAAGTAATAGTCATTTTTAACCAATTTATACAAAATTCGATAGCGATCAATGTGTTAAGATTATCAGTATTAACTGTTCTGAGGTAAAAAGTAAACTTTCCTCGGTATTCTATTAAGGCATGACTTAGAATTCTGAGGTTGTGGTATATTGACAACAAAATCATAACCCCAGTAAAGCAGCGCATTGATATCTTCATTAACTACTTTTGACTTAGAGTGTATCTTCTTCTCCAATCCACACGTTCGACAACTGAATTTTAATTTCTGTTTCGATTACGTTAGATTTATAAATATATTCTGTAAATTTTAAAGCTTCAGTTTGGTCATTATCTACTCTCTGCATCTCTCAGTTTCGCGTTCATTACGTCGTAAAATAGTTAGTATTTGCATTAACATGAATACATTACATTACATTTCAATAGAGATTATGACCGTACGGTGTTTACTGTCACTGTTATTGTGTTGCAATAAAATGAAAATCCATTTGCATAAATTTCTTAAAGAGAATGCCGGAAAAACTAAGAACGCTCGAGCACAATTGACACCAGCAATCAGATCAAGCATGGGCATGACTGAAAAAATATGTGGATAATCGTAGCTTGATTTATTGTTTCTGATCGGCTGTGCGGAAAGGTCATTTATTGCTCTTAAATGGTTATGACTATTATACAGTTCCATATACTCCTGTGTACAAAATTCGGAAGTATCACACCATCTTCGAAAGCAATATATTACAACTGCGCGAAACATAATCATTTTTAATCCATCTTCAACACGCCTTCCACATATCCAATTGGGGGTGGGAGAGCTATCATTCGTCAAACCATAAAATATTTATCTTTCATATTTAAGCAGTCTGTTATTAATAAACGTATTTATAGATTTAAAAGCGATAAACGTATATCTTAATAATTTAAATCTTTTCTTTTATTTTCAATAGCATACTTAATTGATATAATTTAAATTACACTGTATTCAATTGAAACACATTTTTCGAAAACCTACAGCTTTTGTTAAGAATTGATAGACTGATAATCTTCTTTATAAATCTTTTTGTTTTACTGAACAACAACATTTATTTAGTTAGGCAATTTTTATTACAAATCATGACACATATCATTAGAACAGTTGTTTCAATGCAGCTACATTTGCAATACAGTTGCAGTTACAATTTACGTCACAGCTTTTTTGTTGTTAATAAAAGAATTTCTTAATGCAATGTGTTATGTAACTTACTAACATTTGCTTCTTAGGATTTATATTTATTAATTACTTAATTATTTTCTCATTTTTTAAAATTTTAAACGGTAAACTTTTTTTTTCCAGATTGCGATCTAAATAAATTTATTGATTTAGATAAAATAATTCGTCGCATAATAGGCGTTTTTCATTTGTCTTTCAGTATTAATTTGGAAAAGGAAACAAATTCGTCATTTGTATTTTTATAATGAAAAATAATTGTACTCGGAGAGATATAAGTTATTGATTTCAACGGTGTAATTAAAAGCAGTGAAAAGAAATGCAAAATATATTGCCTGATTTAAATATACACTCGGCAAAAGTGAAACTGCAACACCATGAAGGAACGGGCGTAGCCATATGAAAACAATAGAAACTGTAAATGTCCAGAGACATATGCAGGTGCTCGTCTGGCCACCTGATACCCAGTTTCTGGTTATAAAAGCCAGCAGCTGACTCGCTGTGTATATGCTATCAGTGACAAACTGTTGTAATGCAAATCCTGAAGAAGGGTAGAAAATCTCCGGAGACAACAACAAGCTGAATACGACCAGCAGTTATCATATAAGAAACGAGAACTTATCCTAGAACTGCACGAGCTCGGTTTGTCTATGCGCTCAATTGTCAATCATTTTGGACGCGGCGTTAAGTACAATTCAAAGATGTCTGGCACGATTCACGCAGGACTATCTGAGAACAAGGCGAAGAGATAGTGGATCTTTCAGGTGCACGTCAGATCTGTCTACTGCGAAACTACTCGTAACAGGCTGTATGAAACAGTGATGCGCGCAGGGCGACCAGCCGCTGGAGTTTCTTTAACCACCCGACACAGGGCTGCCCGTCTGGCTTGGTGTCGACGTTATTGTTAGTGGGAAAATGAATAGCATTAGTTATTGTTTTCAGAAGAATCCCAGTTTTGTTTATGGAGGAATGTCTGTCATGTGTAGCGGCTTCCCGAAGAGCGGAATCATCACGCCTGCCCCACACCAGGCTTCATGGTTCGGGGTGGTATCATGTTCGGACAGCGGCAAACCTATGTACATGACTTGCAGTTTAACATCGGGCCGGTAAGTAACGCAAGTTGTTATGCCTGGTTCGGCCACTTGTTCAGATCACCCTTGGCACATTATTCCAGCAGAAAAATGCCTTGCCTCATGTCGCACGTCGCATTCTGAATAGCCTCGATGGAACTGAGAACTTTCCCTGGCCGGAAGCCTCACCCGATCTCTCTCCCATCCAGCATATGTGGGCTGCAACTCAGGCGCATACCGCAAAGGAAAGGAGAGCTACATTTGACTCGACTTGGCAGGAGACCATTAGTAGTCTCATTGACAGTATGCCTCGACATTTAGAGACCTGTAAAGCTGCCCCCCGTGGCCACATCAGATACTGAATAAAAAACGTTTAATTTTTCACATTTTCTTTTGTTTCTTAATCATCTTTTAATGTTTCTTTAATTATTTAATGTGTTATTTCTACAAATTATATTACTTTCACATAGTTGCGCGTATTCCTTCATAGTCTTGAAGTTTCATGTTTTACGAGTGTATGTTCTAAACAAGTCAAAGGGGAAATGTTATGACACTCTGCTTATTTTCCTCAAGAAACGCAATTTGAGATATTCCCCCTATTCCAACTGGTGATTCAGTTATAAATTTCGTTTAAGTAGGACATTAAAAGAAATTCATAGAAACTGTTACTTAGCGATAACAATTCCACTGCCCTTTTCTTTAATTCAAAGTGAAAAAAGCAATAAAATAATTTAAGCACCAAAGCACCCTTGCGGAGCGGAAAGTGATTAAAAAGGCAATAATGAAAAAGAGATGTATAGTAATTATTCTTTAAATAACTACTTTCTAGGCATTATACAGATATTAAAGCATTATTTGTGTTCAAATGGCATTAACATAAAAGTTATCTGTCTAGATAAAAACAAAATTTTCCAAAATTTTTGGAGACGTAAAATAGGACATATATTATTTATTATAACTTGTTAACTCTTGAAAGCGTTTCTATTGTTTTCATTTTACAAAGAAATTCAATGTCCAAATATGATGCTGTTGCGAATCTACGCTGCTATTATTTCAAACATTATCTTCCAAATCATAGCTGTGAAAAGAAAAACAACTATAAAAGTCTAGATTTGTTTCTCATTTTCTCAGACGTATAAATTTCATAGTTCGGAGAAGTTTTAACCCTGATTTCTTTTCTGTTACGTTGCTTTGTAAGACGAATCATTCAAAGTTTTATACCTGTTTAATTTTTCCGTGATGTTTTATGCAGCAACATTATTATTGTTTCTTATGCAATGCTTCAGTTTAAAATGCTGCCATCTTTTGGGTACAGCTGAGAAAAAGAATACTTTTGCTGGCAACAGGTTGATAAAATGTTCTTTATAGTAACTAAACCAGGTGAATGGGAAAGAAATCATGCCTTTTTGAAATAAACAAATGTGCTACAGCAAGGTAAACAATTATAAACAAATCAAGGATAATAACCTAGTTAAAATTTCGCTTTAATTCTCGAACAATAACACAAATCCTAAATAATTAACAAGTAACCAAATTAACTCAAAATAACTAATAAAGCAGTAATTAACGGGAATACCGGACAACTTAATTACTAACCTAGTGATACACTTATGGCTCAAACAACTGCCAATGTATATAAAGTCTCCTAGCAATTCTGGAAATTTCAACAGAACATGAATGACTTCCGTTTACCGAAAATTTCCCAAAATGTCGACGAGTCAGCGAAAAGTTCTAAGATGACGACAACTCGATAGAAATGCCTCTGCCCATTTCTTCGGTTCTACCTTTTCAATTCAAATGTCTCTCGATTCAGAATTACAGGATTTATGATGTAATACACAAAGTACATAATTTCTCAAATAAAATTAGTGGTATCAAATTCGATTAATCAAATGATTAATAAATAATTAATAAAAAAAGTTGTCATGTTACAAAAATGCATAAAACCTAGATATATCTCATTTCATTTCGTCGTCTTGTATAAGACATCCGAAGGTACAGCTGTTAAGCCATATGCAATTGTGTAAAAAACCAAGATTATTTAAATAAATATAAATGTTTCATAAATTCACGGTCAGGTTTTCATTTTTACGTTTTTAATAAAATCACATGTTATAATGTTAAACAGAAACAAAGAAAAGCAAATTATGAATAAAATCGCAAGTTCTTACACACAACTAAGAATCGCAACTAAGTTCTTATCACAACTAAGATGTTCGAAGGAATTTTAGCATCAAAGATCGTCGTGGAAAAGGAAGCAGTTTTAAAAGTTTCAGAAGTTCTTATGCTTCTCTTTAGGAACTGAAGAACAAAATATTTTAATTAAATCAAATGGCAATTCTAATTCATTTGTTCTGATTCCATGATTAAAAGTTCAAAGATGAAATTATACTATAAACCATTCTCTCAGATATGCTCTATTTAACCATATGGAACAGGATCAAACTTGTAAGAACATTCGAAGTGTTCAGAAGGTAGGAAATGCAGTTCTAAACTACCCAATTAATTACCCTTGTAACCCTACTTGCATCTCATCACAAGCTCAGCCGCAGGTAAGTGCTATTATTTGGTTTTACATTTTTCATTTAATGAAATTAAATTTAAGGAAATATTTAGGTTTCTCTAACGAGAATTATCTTTAAGACTCATAAGAAATTAAAAGTGTATGATGTCAGCACATCTATTTCATTCTCCAATCTATCCTTTTCCATCAAATGACGTATTCTTTGTTTAAACTCAGGATATTTTGAAAAAGAAAAAGCAGATTTTAATATTTTTAAGAAATACTATTTCTTGCAGTATAAGATTTGGTCATACATCAGCTGAAATATAAAAGAAAAAAGCTGTCTGTTTACATACCTGTTACCTGAGAGTAGTTTCCTGCTTGAAATGCGTGAGATGATTGTGCTTTCTAGCATTTCTCAGAAGCTCAAGGCAGTGTTCTCCTTATTGAACACACTATGAAAACTTAGGAGGGATTTATTGCAGCAAAGTATTCCATAACCGTTACATAGTTAAAATGAGCAGGGTAGAACTAAATATCGCATTCATATATGTCAAGCTATTGAAGTGCACACACAGAATACCAGGCAGAAACGTTTCATTTTTCTCTCTTATCTGCCGTAACCTTGGCCAAAAATATGAGACTCCTATAATACCGTATTTATTTTAAAATAGTTATTATTTAAATAAAAGCCAAATGTTTTATGCATGGAATATAAGCAATATTTATTACCACTTTTAATATTTTATATCCCCACTTTAATTTTAATTACAGCCGCAACTTTCCTTGTCATACTAGTTGCTAGTTTACCACTCTAATCCACATTTATACCATTCCAAACTTGCTCTAGAGCACTTCCAAAGCCCACGTTGGATGTTACTGGATACTGGCATAGTTTAAGCTTCAAAAACATCAACAGCCTTTCCATCGGGATAATATGTGAAAACTATAATATCCACTCTAAAACATCAATAATGCTGAGCTGAATCTACTGCACTGAAGTCGTCGATTGGTGGCATGGTGCGTTAACTTGCTGAAATTCGACTGAATACATGTTTCTAACACTGAATGATTTACAAAAGACTGTTCAAGAGTCGTTTCAACAGTACTGTTGTATATTTGGCTATCCGAGTGACCTTCAAAAATGATTATTTTACTTACACCACTGACATGCAATTCATATAATAAAACGCCCTTTTCCATCTTTTGTAGTGGAATTTATTCTCATACAAAATGCACTGTATGTATTAAAACACCTAAAAGTCAAGAGAAAAATTACTCTTTTTTACGCGATTAGTCAGTAACTCAAAACATACTGAGCATGTCTGAGAAATTCTTTCTGTGTGAAATAGAAGGAAAATATAGCTTACTTGAAAGTTTGATTCATCAGTAAAAAGAAATCTTTGAATAAACAATAATAAATATAAAACAGAATGTGCAGGACTTATCTTCCCTTGACGTTTGCGAACTCACTTCATCAAATAACTGAAACCTTCTAGGGGTCAGTACACACAGTAGTCCAAGACATTTTATCTGGAACATTTAATGGTTTTTACACGAATGATTTCTACACACTACGAGAATGGAGGACAGGAATATGAATATTTACAGGGAATGTTTCGCAATATAGGAAAATAAAAATACTTTTATCTTTTATCTTTATAGCGTACACATCGTACGTCTTATGTTGTCATGGCGGCTTCGTCTGCTTTTTTTTCACAAAACGTTTCGTGCAGCGTCATTTTTCAGTCGTGAAAGATGACATCTTACAGTACTAAGTATTAAAAATAACATCCAAATATCCAGAAAAAGAATTTTTGTAATTCTTTGTGCCAGTTTTAATTTAATTTAAATACTTCAAAGTATTTCTGGGAGCCGCAGCTTCTGTTTAACATTGCAACCGTTCTAGCTAGTTACTACCAATCTCCTTCTGACAGGTTTGGCAATAATTGGGATCCTTTCTTCCCAGTTCAAATGTGAACTTGTTTTCTTAAAACATTTTAAAGTATGCTGTGTAGCACACTGTGAAAAGTTAAAATTTTTGGCAATCTGAACTTGAGACTTCTATTGCTTATTTAAAAAGAAGACGATTTTATACTGTTGCACGGCATTAAATTCTTTACGTTTTAGCGTTTTCTGTAAGAGCTACTTTAATTTTCAAAATAATCAATTAACTAGTTCAGCACAATAATAAAACGTCGACCAAAACAAAGTAGCTTGACAATTTTAACCAAACTCGTTTTTTGAAAGGAAACAATAGAAATGAATTAAAAGTTCACTTTTATTTTTTTGTAAACTGTAATAACAAAAACGAAATTTATAATTCTGTGCATATAAAAATTTTCATGTCTGAAAACTACTTTTAGAAAGGCCTTAGACATATGGGGATGCCTAATACTTTTGACCAAGATTGTACTTTTTTTAACGTCTTTTAGAATGCTGCGGGAAAATACTGCTTAGCTTGGGTTAGAATGCAGTTTAGCTTAGGTTAGATTGTTTAGTTTGGGTTAGATATAAACTCAAGCTAAACAAATTGCAGATGATTAGACCTGCACTTTAGAGATTTTAGAGACAGATTGCCCATTTTCTTAAAAATTAATGAAAATATGAAATATTTTATTTAAATACTTATCATGAACCGTTGCAATATGTATAAGAGAAAAAAATGTTATAAGATGGTCTAAAAATACTTTGGTTTTTTACTACAAATATGCGGTTAAACATGCTATATATATTTACATTTTGCACCATGTACACGTTAAAATACCAAAGAAAATTTGTTTTTGCAAATGGCCTCGTTAGACTACCAAGTGTAACACTGTCGACGTTATTTAATACATTAAAAGGGAAAATACTTTTCCTTTCGAATTTATTTAAATTTAGATAGCAACATGAAATGGCTTTTGACATTTCAGAAGTGCTTTCTTTCTTCTATAAGCAATGATAACATAAGAGTGAAACTGAAGAAAACAAATTCTTATTTACTTTTATTTTTTGATCTGAAAATTTTAGTTCCTTTTGTTCATACTAAACTCACACTAACTATCTATATTTTCGAACGCAGCATATCTTCCGACGTATATGATTATACTGTGATTTGAAAATACTTTTCAACATAGTATTACTATTGATTGAGTATATTTGGGATTGGTTCGTAGTTGAAATTAGAATCCAAGAACGCTTTTTCACAAAATGATATCATCTGTCAAGCAAAATATCGCTATGGAATGCCCGAGGAGGAAAAAATGTTCAAAATATCGTTATACAAGCTACAGGAATTTTTGCTTTTAATTATAAATTAATTTTTCCAATAATAAAATATAGATCTTTATTATATCGGTAGAAATGCATTTGCATTATGTTATTATTTTGTATTTACATCAGTAGAACCTTGCTTGTGTAACTGGCTTTAGGTTGAAACATAAACCCCTTTCAGCTTAAGTTTTCGAATTTAAATCCTTATGTATTTGGGGATCCGACACGTTTGAGAGAGCAGTGTGAAAAGGTCGCATTCTTTCGGTATCAGTGAGCAATTTTGGCCTCTAAACTACAATAAAAAGTTATGATCTACATGCAATATCTAAATTGAATTGTAAATTTAGATAGTACGTTCCCATACGAAATGGTAAAATTTGCACAAACATTGCGCAACAGCTGCTTTTTACTGCCTTGTAGGAATAACGAAATGGATTACTTTGTCGATGTTGACGCCCATTGGAATGCATTTCGAGTTGTATTCTGGACTCGTGTCTTTGTACCATTCTGTCATAAAATGTGTCCGGCTAGATTTAAAGCAGTATCTGGGATTGGATTTGTTTTGTTCTTCAAATACCGCGGACTTGCTTCAGAAAAGCTACTCGGTTCATCATAAACTTGTTTATCTGGAAGCTTATCTACAAATGTTTTCTTTCAGAATCTTTTTTCTTTGCCTCGTTTTTCCTCCAACTGCTTTTCTCTTTCATTGTTTCTGATGGAAGGGAGACAGTTTAAACAGTTTTCGTTTGGCAAACCTTTTTTAAAAAACTGATTTTATTCGGAAAAGAATGGAGTTTGTTTTCCGGAGGCTTTTATAAGAGGAAAAGAAAACAAAAATAATCATGCCGAAGAAAATATAAAGTCACCGAACTTCCTTTGATTGAGTTGGAAACAATAGCTAGTTGTTTTGTTTTTATCAGTCATTAAAATTGATGGATAGACGCTATGCGGACATAAAACTTAAGAAATGCCAAACGGTTAGATAGAAATTCAATAGCAATGATATCATTTGCTAATTCCCGTATTATATACACCAACGCACTGTTTTAATTTTGTTAATTATTATACATCGCAATAAAATTGCTGTCTACTTGGACATTGCAAATAAATGCACTAAATTTAATAAAATGTCCTTAATAAAAGATGAACATGCCGGAGGGGGGATGTAATATATTATTACGATGCAACGTCATTTACACCTGTATAAACTTCATTAGAAAGAGCGATGCTACAGACATTCCACGTGCATTCCACAATTCAGTATTCTGCCGATGTCAAAACGTCCCTGATGCAGAATACTTTCTTTATTATAATTTAATGTTACACGTACGCAGACGTTTCCATCTCTGGTCAGTTATGTTTATGTTAAATAAACAGGGTGGGCAAGAATTAATTCCCTATTGAAAATTGTTTATAACTTTTTAAGTACTCAATTTTCATGAAACCAAAAACATTTACAATGATAGAATTTATTATATTGTTGCGTGTGTACGGGTTCGTCATGGATTGAATGCACAAGCCGATAAAAAGTTAATAAAATTTATTCTTATTCGAAGAAATAAAGCAAAATGTTAAAATTTCTTCAGAGATATTGGTACAATATCGCAATATCTCACAGTAGTTACATTTAGAAGTACTAAATCGTTAAATAGAACTCAATTCAAACTACAGAGAAAGCTACACCGATCTCGCAGAGAATTTGCTACAATCAATAACAACACTGAGTAAACAACTACAGTTCACTTAAAACAACTGAATTGAGATGTTTTTGTCCGGTTTTTATAAGTTTTTAACCATGCACCAGAATATTCTGGTAAAACCTATTTTCTCGACTTTTCTGGATAGGAAAACAGTACAATTACGAGATACCTGTTTATTAAAGTGTCAAATACTCGCGCTTCTGTATTTTTATTTTTTCGGCGTAGATTTCTCTTAAAATGTGTGGCGCGCAGCATTGCACGGGGAGATGAAAGAATTTAATTGTAATTATACTAAAAATAACTAAATAAATACAAAATCTGTAACAATAGGATATCTCATCTATGTCATTGCAGGTACAGAGGCGGACCGTGATACAACTTCTAATTTTCGTCTTAGCTGGCATCCTGTTACGAAGTATGGCGGTCCGTGGTACAAACACAGAGATGGTGGCTATATGTTAAAGGACCTTTATCCTCAGTAGATGCAAAGACCGTAGGGAACTGCCGTTTGAAGGTAATGGACAGAGGTTCTGTATCAGATGTTGGGAGTTTCAGTCTCCCCTCAACTTCGATGGCAGAGGTAAGTGGGCAAGTGGGGGTTCAGGAAATATTCCCTTGGTCCTCGGAAATCACAAAAACAGGGATCTATCAAAAGTGGTTTAACCCAACATTTAGTGTGAACCGGGATCGTACCGTGATGCCAGCTGAGTCTGCCCACGCATGGTTAGACAATACGCCATCGTCTGCGACTTATACCTGCAATGAGATAAATGAGATATCATGTAATAAATTCTCTCATTATAAGTAAAAAAATATGTTTTGTTGGTGAAAAAAACATTAACTATTTATAAAGTAATGACCGATTTTCAACAGAGAGTTAATTCTCGCCGTTTATAATGTTATGACTAAGCTATATTTTATCGAATCGAATATTCTAGCGATACAGTTTTCTGCTTTTGTCAATTCTATTCTATGGAACAGACTTGGCAAAAGCAAAAAACTGCATCGAATATTCTATATTGTTCTTAATATTTCGATCCCCGGGCTGAGCAAAGTAGATTCAGCTTTTCATCCCTTAAGTGGGTCGATAAAATGAGTACCAAGTTCGCTTGGGGACTAAACACTGGTGGCCCTGCGACAAGCTGACCGCTTGTCCAGAGCATATGCTGATGCACTCCGGAGCCCCAAAAAGTCAAGAAAGCGGTAAAGGACACTGCAGGCCTTGGCCCATTAGGGCTGTTGCGTCGCTGAGTTTAGTTTAGTTTAGCATTAATATTTCATATTGGAACAATTTCCTTTACAATAGTAAATAAACTGACCATCATCAAATTTAATTATAAAAGTTTTTAAGGCTCTTTTACTTTTCATGTCTTTACGCCAGAACAGAATACACTTAAGAACTTATTTTTAATTATTAACTGTTTCGTGCACAGAAAAGGAATCAGCTAATGAGATCAGATGATTTCATCACTTAAATGCGAATGATTTATGAACAGCTAGGATCTTGATCTTGAGTTCTTAATGAAAAATATAAAATATACGTTCTTACACGCGTAATGATTATCCAGATTAGCCTGAAAATTAAGTCGAATTAAAAGGAACATTGTTTATTCTTGACAAAGCCTTTACCAATCCTGCTTACTGCGTCTTAAAAGATGGCTTCACACTTTTTATTCTAAAAATTCACGTTAGTTTTAATGAAGTTATAACTCAGTCCGTTTTCTTTTGCTGTAAAACTGAAAGAAAATTTGTGTATTTTTAATTCACAAATGCAACTGTTTTATGTTTATCACAAAAATATCGCCATTATGATTTTTTTCCCAACATTTTAGGCAGATTGAAAAGTGTAAACATGTAAAATTAGAGGGTAATTCCTGGATATCTTCCTCTTCCATTAAATCTCCTAAATAAATAAGCACGTTGCCTTGTTCAGATATATTTGCCTCATTCATCCTGAGTTCTATTAAAAGGACCACGCTATTTCAATGTAAGAAATGAACGTGACTTTATCGTTCCATGAGATATTTTCAGGACATGTTTTCCAAAATTTTTCTCTTAGATCTTTTGCCGTATAGCACGCATTCGGAAACCCACGATTAAATATTTTCTGTCAAATTTATGGAGCATTTTCCAAAGATATGTTTACATCTATTGAAGCTATTTAAGTCTGCTGAAATGATTATATTCAATGTAAAGTTTCAATAAAAGCCAATTTTTCCTGCATTAAAGAAATCGAATGGATAACCCGCAAGAAGCCGTAATATCTACACTTTATACATATGAAATACTCAAAAATTCACTGCAATTTATATGGCAAAAATAAATAAGAAACGGAATCATAGTTCAGATCATAACCAAAGCGCCTTAGTGAAAATAAAGCATGGTTAGTCTAAAAGTTAAGAAAATGAATAAAGTGTAATCTTAAAACTCGAAATCGTAATAAAATACCTGGGAAAAGAATTCGGAATTAAGTATTTTAAATAAACTAGGATATATAAAAACGTTTAAAAGTGAAAAAATAATCCAAATATTTCGCTTCACTTTTTCAAATAAATTTTTTTTCAATCAAATTTATTACAAATTTCTTCATAATAACTAATGTATTTTTAATATAAAAGACAGTGCATGTAAAAATAAATTCAGGAAATTTAGGTATTTAAATACTTGGCTAATTATTTTATTTACGGCACTTATATATAAAATAAATAGTAAAATAAAAAAAAAAGACTTTTTAAGTGATCTAATTAAACAATACATTCAACAAACACTTTTATTGTATGGAATATAAGATCTTACTTTCATGTTGTCAGCAATGCCTGTTTATATCGGACACGATTTTATCGAAACTACAGGCAGTTTGTCGCGTGGGTTCGGGTTGGTAACGCACTGAATGCACGCAGAGCCGATGATAGCTAAATTTTTTTTTCCAAAAAGAAGTACAATTCAGGAACTTTCCACAAAAGGTACTCGCACGCTCCTCTCAGTATAACACAGCACAATCAGTAGTTACCATTTTAAACTACTGAGAACGTTAAACACAACACAATGCAATCCGCATTCAAAGAGCGAAGCTCGTACAGTTTGAAGTCATCTCTGAACTAAAAACTGACAGCTGATGCTCTCTTCAGTCTTATATAATTTCCCCGGCCACCAGGAGATCTCTAGTTCTGGAAGGCATATGCAGTTAGCCTTACATATGACGGCCCTTACGTTACAGTTGTATACAGGGATCAATTACAGTTATGCATTTACTATACCAATTACAGTTGTGCAGAGACAGGATCCAAATGTCGTCAAATGGTCACTAAGTTAGGCAATTTTTGGCGGTTTCTCCCAAATCTGGCGATAAAAATTAGTCACCAAAACCATCGCCAGTTTGGCGATATCCCGCCCATTTAGTGAGATTGCCATTTACTTCAATTTTAAATAGACTTAATTTTCTGTAATCTTAATCGTAATTTCCTGCAATCTTAATTTTTTGGCATAGCTTCGCTCTCTTCAGACTTTACTTTTGATGTTACATGAACAAAACATACTGCAGTTTCATATGTAATTTCACTAAAATTATTAAATTATTTACATGTATGCAAAATTCATAACAATATAACGTTAAATGTGATAAAATACGTTTTAGGTGTATTATTTTGAATTGTTTGCAAGAATATTTAAAATTATAAAATGAATTGCAAAATATTTTGTTCTCATTAACATTCATGGTTCTATTCTCGGTTTCAGCATAAAATAAACCATTAAAATTAGATTACAACCTCAATAATAGACAATTTTAATGTCACAGCTCTTACAAAACAAATGAAAATAGGTCAACATAATACACAGTGGTTCATAATAACAAAAACTGTTACAATATAATGATCTCGAAGTACGTGAGAACACACATTTTGTTTTACTGTTAGGTTACAATGAGTTTATTTAGTATGGTCTGCGTTAAGTGATGCTGGATGACTCAGATTGGCCAGATAGTTCATTCCTGTAATGGCTCTGGTCTTCACTTTTCTGTCATTTTATTTATTTATTCGAACCAGCTTCGGTGCATAAACCTTGAACAATTAGAATATAGTGTTCTATTGTGTTAAAACTACGCAGCTACACTATCGCAGGCTGTGCTTCCTAATGCCTTACTGCAAGGAATATGATGATAGTGATTAGTTTGTTATTTTATGTTGCATCAAATACTATATGCTTAAGCTTCTAATCACAGTATCAACACTAAAATTGATACCGCAGAGCATCGCCACAATGTAAAACTGCAAATGTGGCACAGAGCAGGCACTGCATATCCATAATCGCTCTTCAAGCGCAGAATCGACATCTTTCTGCATCGATCTTACTTTAATCTTGTGCATAAACCTTAAAAATAATAATTTAATCAATTATTAACTCGTTTAATTATGCGCTTTTTTAATTACAAATACTATTTTACTAATAATAAATTGTTAATTGTAAATAATTAACAATTTTGTTAGTTATAAATATTATATAATATATTGGTATCAACTATATGGCGATATCGATTCTATGTAGTATATGCCCTATTATAAATATGCTACACCAGAGTCAAACCTGTGCAGCATCGACCGTAGCTTGCAGCGAAGTGATAAATGTGCATTAATCCAGTGCTTCTCAAACTTTCAATATTTGCGACCCAATTTTTAATCTCAATTTTCATCGCCCCCCATACAATGTATTGAATGCAATAATAATGTACTTTGACGTTAAAGCTACGATATGACCTTAATTATATACCGTGCAAATTATCAAGATAAGTACAGTCAAATACCAAAAATCCGCCGACCTGAAATCCGCCAACTCCTGAAATCCGCACTTGCCTCTCAAAATATAAACATTGAATTTATAGGTTCCAGAAACCGCAGAATGGAGAATGAAATACCAAAGAAAAAATATTTATCTAATAATGATGTCATAATTACCGAATAATAATGATTCTGTTTTAGTGGCAGAAAAAAGATCTTAACCCAGAAGAGGTTTTTAGTATGGATGATGATGTGTTCAGATGAGTCAACACTGGCATATCAGATAACCGATGATGAAATCATTGGCTCTGTTTTGAAGTCGCCACAGCAAGAAAACGATTCCGACACCGACACAGATAATGAATTTGATAGAAATGAGAAAATATATTTTAATGAGGGTTTGGAACATTGTGAAAAATACCTAAAACATTTAGAACAACAGAGCTGTGTCACAGAGCAAGAGATTATGAACCTGTAGAATTTACAAAAAAAAAACTTACTCTAGAGTACCTTAAGTTTTAAAACAAACCTCTATCAGAAAAATGTTTGAAACGAGTAAAAAAAAATGAAATATTTTATACTTTACTAGTATCCCTATATTTTTACACGTCTCTATTGTATATGTCCTTAATGCTTTAAAATATTCCTGTAATCACTAATATAAATGAATAATATAATAAATATATATATATAATTTAAAGCATATAATAAAATAATGTAATAATGTATATTATTGTACATAATAATTTAAGTAAATGTATGTAATATGCCTTATTTATTTTGCACTTTTAGTCTGAATATTATGATTTGGCTTTTCTGTCCTGAAATCTGCAAAATCCTAAAATCCGCACAACCTCTGGTCCCAAGCATTGCGGATTTCTGGACTTCTACTGTACTAAATTTCGTATATGTTACTTTTAAGTAATAGGCTAAATATCATATTACTTTTTATTCCTAATTTTTAAATTCGAACAGATTTCAAAATACATTTTAATTAAATTAAACATTTATTTCCCCAATCATCCATTTCTAAATGTACAAATGTCATTAAAAAATACTCTAGTCTTTGTTGTTCTCTACTCATCACATTCGGCATTCTCGCGCACATCTACGTAACCTATCGAAGAGTTTATTTTGTAAAGAGATAATTTTGCTAAAGATTTGCAGTCCATACCTCTATAAAATGATACTGTTGCCCGTCCACCAATGATATAGCTGAAGATGTACAGCAGCAGCTTTTCGGGAAGTTGCGTCACAAATTGTTTTCAATCCAGCTTGACGAGGCCACATAGCAATAAAGATACTCATTTCCTTGCGTATGTTAGATTTTGTGATGGTAGGTCAGCAGTAGAAGAACTACTTTTTTGTAAATCAATAAAACTTAAAGCAACAGTACAAGCATTATTTGATATTTAAAATAATTTTTTGTAAACGAGGCAAACAAAGAGTAGAAAAATCGTGTCGAAATATGCACCGTTGGTGCTCGTACAATGTTTGGAAGATTCCAAAATATAAAGGTACTTCTGAAACAAAAATCTCCACTGCACATTTGCTCGCATTGCATGATCAACAGAGAAGATCTGGCTTCTAAAGAAATGAATGACCAAGAAATAGGCTGAATATAGTGCCAAAGACAATCCTAAATGCGACTCGACAGAATAGACTCTATCCGAAAATACAGTCACCTAGCGATGGTCCGTACACAGTCCTAAACAGGTTGAACGACGTAGTGGTTCGGATCCGTAAGTTGTCGAACTCTAAACCTGAAGTCGTTCATTATGAGAGGTTAGCTCCTTACTATGTCCATAGTACGTAGTGTTTATAATTGTAAATAGAAATATAAATAGTATACGACCGTGATCCTTTTTGTATTTAGTATTTCATAGTATTTGATTTGTATTTAGTACCTGATAGTATTTGATTTGTATTTAATATTTGATAGTATTTGATTTGTATTTGGTGTTTGATAGTATTTGATTTGCTGAAAGTTACTTATAGCAATTATTGTTTATTTTGTTATTGTAATGTAATGTTTATTATGGCATTGATGCCTTAGTTGTAAGTTTGGTTTCCTGTTCAGGGATTGTATTGTCCGGGACGTGCAGTCCTTGGGAAGAGGGCAGTGACGGATTTTGTATCTATTTAGCTATTTATTTAGAATTGTAATTAAAATTGTTTTATTTTCCCGTGCAACGCAGACGAATTTGAAGAGAAAGCTACGTCGCAAATGTAAAAATACAACAGCGCGTGCATTTAATGTTTAATAAATGAATATCTCGTAATTGCTCTTGCCCTCCAGAAAAATCGAGATATTTATAGATTTTACCAGAATGTTCTCGTGAATAATTAAAAAGCTTATAAGAGCCGAATTATAACACCTCAGTTCAGTTGCTGTTGTTTTAAGCGAACTGTTTGTTTACTTAATGCTGTGATTGATTGTAGCGAATTCGCTGTGAGATTGATTTAGTTTCTCTGTTTTGAACTGAGTTTTGTTTAACGTTTGAGATACTGTAATTTTTTACGAATATCTCTGAGGAAATATTTCAGCACTTTGTTTTATTTCTTGTGAAAAGAATAAATTTTATTAATTTTTACCGACTACGAACCCGTACGCACGCAACACCTGTAACTCTTAAGCTGCTCTAGTTTCAAAAATCAGCAAACAGTTATTCCCTTTATATTGGCATCATGCAGTCAGTTTAACTTGGATACCCGTGCATTATGAAATTCCGAGAAATAAAAAGAACAGATTCATTACCAAAACTCTCAGCAGAAAGCAAAATATTCCTTATATTTAATGTCCACAATTCCGTTTTCGTGCGTAAAGAGAAATTTACAAAGTGTGTTTACACATTTTTAAAACAATTTCAATAAATAATTAAAAAAAAACAAATGCTTTTGAATAAAAATTTCTTGCAATATTTTATTATTTGAAATGAGAAATATTGACTTTTTACTTTTTTTTAATTTTTCTTCTTTCAAAATATCGCATGTAAATATGTTGTGGATTGAAGGATATATTTTTGCGCTTTCCGAAGAGAAATATTCCTATTCCATAATTTTAAAATGTTGTGGAATGAATGACATTAGAATTTCTGAGTATGAAATAAGCAATATTTAGTGAAATCGGAAAAGGAAAACCGTCAGTCATTACTTTTGCATGAAAAGAAGCCTCCAAAAAATACTCGGAATAGCTCAGTACTGTCTCTAATGTTTCTAAAGTTAAATCGTTGTAACAAGAAAAATTTCGCTAACTCAGAAATCAAATGCAAATTCTCTAGAAAGATCTGTAGCAACAAACAAAATAATAAATCAAGATTTACAACTTAGAAAAGACATAAAACATAGCGTTCACAAACGTTTGCGGAGGCATGTGTCTCAACACCGAACAAGTTGTAGAAAGTGTATGAAAACTATTTAGCAGGAGATAAATAGATACATAGTGACTCTAGATAAAGCGTGAGGTTACGTAAATGACTGCAATAAAAAAGGTCTATTTATTATCGAAAACCTGGTTCCCTCATTTCAAAGAAAGTTTCAGTAAAGGGTTTACGATTGTCGCAGGATTCTTTTACAATGTGAAATAAAAGAAAAAGAAGAATGGAGAAAAATATGAACATCAACTTAATTTACTATCAAAAGAACATTTTACGTCCGACACTGACTGAATATATTCCATTTCTTTATCCCAACGATTTTCAGAAAAATTTAAACAAAGAGTCAAAGTAACAAGTCATACTTCAAAAAATGCCACTGTATTCTTTGAAAAAGTGAAGGCTCGCACAGAAATTGCATATATGCGATTTCAACGTATTCCTGTTAAATCCCACGACGTTTCACCTATGGACTATTGTGCCTTTGGTCTCTTGAGAAGAACTCTGTCGAAGAACAAACCTTCGCATACACCTTGACAAATGGCGTTAATTAATTAACGCCTTGACATTTGTTACAATGTTAAGCTAATTAATTTGTCTAACATTAATTAGCTTAACATTGTATTAGGTACCAAATTTGTATGTATGTTTATGTCTTAATGTAATAGCACAGGGTTATCTAGATAAAGACGCTATACCGATTAACTGTATTGGTAGAGGGGTGGTGCCCACGTCCTCCGTCTCATGTCGCATGTTATGGAAATCACGATGCAGACATATATTTTTCAAAAAGACTATCAAATCTAACATTTAAAAAATAATCTTTGCATTTTAAACATAATTAAATGAGCACAAATTCGTTCCAAAATTGCGAAAACAGCCTCTGTAGGAAAAAAAGCTCCTAAAGCAATGGGCTATTTACTAGAATCAAACATGAATAGATAGAAGACCCTTTTCTTTATTCCAAGTTCTTCTCGTGAATTTGTCAGCAACACTGGCAAATTCTAACTGCGCTAGAGGGCACGAACTCTTTTCAACCCAACCTTTCAGATTTGGACATTTCAGTGGTAACTATATTTTACAACAATCTGGTTCACAGATCTCAGCTTTTTGGAATGTAAGCATTTATTGCATTGCCTTTCCATTTAAAAAAGTTTACAGAGGAATATATTCAGGCTCCGCTTTCAGAAAATGCGAGAAACAAAACGCTAAATCCTAGGTACACTTTTCCATTATCTAAGGACTAACTGCGATAATCTAAAAATTCTTTTCTAAACTCATTCTAATTATTAAACTCATTCCAACTCATTCCACTTCTTCCCTTACTTCAGTACAACTCCTAATATCCAAAACAGCAACTCACATGTACCTGTAAGAGCATTTTAGTTTAGAATTTTGAGGAATTTCATATATATTGCGTTAATAAGCAATTCGTAAATAACTTTTTAAACAACATAAGTTTCTTACAACACACACTTCATTGCAAGACCTTTGATCCTTGTAATTTATTTAAATTAACGAATCCTTTTAGTGAATTTTTTTTTGTCGGATTGTTCCGCATTTTACATACAGTTCCGTACTTATATGACTGCAAATATGATGGAGTAAGTTTTGTAATATGCAAACTAGTAGTATGTTTCTTTAATAAGAAGCTATTTAGTATGACGAAATCAATGTTCAGGAACTTTCACAGCAGGAACATTACTTGTTTCAAACTACACTGCTGCAACAAAATGAGTCTTTAAATACATCTCTGTTCACTGGTCAAACTCCTGTTTTAGCAAAACTCTTCATTGCCGTCCCTATTGTTGCTCCCTCTCCATATAGTTTCCCAAACAATCTTGCTATATGGGACTGGGTAACAACTTCTAATTTTCCTTCTCTCCGTCTGTGTCATAGAAACTTCTCCATTTCATTGATGTAATAAATGCTCAATGGCTTGAGGAACGAAACGTCAAGGAGTTGAAGTCTATGACTCGGGTGACTCGGGAGTGAGAGCATAATTACACTATTTTCTAGAACAATTTCTAATGCTTCGAGATTTCTGGCCGCAAAAATATGTAGCATATATCATAATTTAATATCTGACTTCTGTTGGTTAAACAATTTTAAAGTCTCTAAGAAGTGAGCATTGCTGAAAGTTATTGCTGAGCACAACAGTAAGGATTACATTACCTTATCATTGCTCTTGTTAATTTTGACTTAATTCCTACACTACGTATGTTCCTTAATCTATTCATTGTGCAGCTACAGTTTCAAAACTACAAATAGGCATAAATTACGCAAGAATTCGTGAAAATAATTACGATAATTTCAATAAAATATTCATTTTGCACATGAATTAGAGACACTCTGGTTTAGATTAAAAGCTTATAATTATTTTTACAACGAAGTACATAAGATCAGTATCTAATTACAGATTTAATTACTCTTTTGATACCTTTTTACTAAATCAGCTACAGTGAAATTTTATTCATCAACTTGAAAAAGTTACCAAGTATTAGCTTCGGTATGGTTTCCATGGTTGGGCCACTAGCCCGTTCATAGCAACGCAGGCTGGTTCATTGAAGGCAATTAGCAGTCGGTATGTAATAAGTCTGAGATTTCGGTTATAGCAAAGTACAGTACCATTGTTAAAATAGCCAGATAACGCTGATTTCACACAGTTTTAAATGTTATCAATAACAACTAAAACACTATTAACGTGTCACTGATATCTTATTTTCTTTATATTGATAAATTCAAAAAAAAAAATACAACAAATTTATTTTCTTGTAAAGCAACCTTGTCTGAGCGTGGATCAACTTCTAATCAAGATTGCGGTTTTCAAGCTTAATGTAGTATACTGAAGTGTCAACAGATAGTGCCCATTGGCTATAACTAGAAAATAATGGAGGTGGCTTAACGAAGCAGGCGGCTTATCGATAGCAACTTTGCCGTATATAGTAAACAATGTAGTAACAGATCGTAGTTTTAGTAAGAAATATACTGCATAATATGAAATGTATGCATAATAGGCAGAATGTTTAAGCGATGTCTATAAAATATAGTATTAGGGTACTCCATAAATAATGCGATTTTTTCATTTGAACGGGATGTCGAAAATAGGACTAGATTAGCAGCCTGCATCAACTTACTATAAAATCAGATAGTAATGCTATCTTACACTTTATTCTTAGTCCAAGTTTTGAAGAGAGCAGTACGGTTTTAACAGTTACTTTTTCGAAACTGAATAGAATTGGCAAAGGAGCATATTTGGCATATTTCGTATTATAAATTCAATTAAACAATTATTTATAGGAATATTAATACAATGTATAGAAATCTGGCAATAAGTAAATATCAGTGTCAACGGCGGTTGCAGAAAATCGAAGCCAGTTAATACAGCCTAGAAGACCAGACCTGAAGATCCTGACGAGGGCCTCCTGGAAAACCTAGTGGAACAAAATCCCGTAGCAACTATTAAGAACTTAGCAAACAGGATACAGATGATTGCATTGCTAAGGATTTTACGTGAATAATTAAAAAGCTTAAAAACGCCGAATTAAAACACCTCAGCTCAGTTGCTGTTGTGTTAAGCCGAACTGTTCTTTACTTAATGTTGTTATTGATTGTAGCGAATTCGCTGTGAGATAGAATTAGTTTCTATGTATTTTGAATTTGAGTTTTATTTAACGCTGTAGTAGTTTAAAATATAACTACTGTGAGATACTGCGATATTGTTCGAATATCTCTGAAGAAATATTTCAGCATTTTGTTTTATTTCTTGTGAAAAGAGTAAATTCTATTAACTTTTTAACGACTTGTGCATTCAGTCCGTTACGAACCCGTACTCACGTAAGAATGTTTAAATTAAGAAAGAGCTTTTTTATCTTAATTTTGAAAAGTAAACAGAAAGTAGAATAAACCGCCATTATTTACTTTATGAATCAATATGTCTATTTATATTCTATTTAATATACCACATAATATGTAAAAACACTTAGAAAGCGGTGTATTGCGTAGTATAATATGTAATAATCTGAGTTAAATATGCGGTTAAATACGTCGTGTAATAAGTGTTTTTTTGGAAAGACCTAAAATTGATGAGCTTGACTATCACTAGTAACTCCGTAGATCAGCAACGCACTGAATATTATGAATATTAAGGAATGCAATTTTGCTTTCGTTAAACTCAGCTGTAGCATAGTGTCTGTGTTATGCTATAAGATGTTTTCTACCTCTTTATCGCGTCCCTACGTGCTGTTATTCGAAAGCATGTCCTAGTAGTAATCGCAAGGTCTGTATTCCAGCCTCGGCGAAAGCACAACTGAGTTTTCCTCCTGTTTCCTGCTTCGAAATACTGAAGTCTCTACGATTTGATCTCAGTAATGTAATAAGTATTCTAGTAATACAATGTGTGCTTTGTCATAAGAAGGGTAAGGGAAGTGAGAATATTTCTAATGGCAGCCAAAATTTTGCGTAAACATAAGAACTAAAACCATTACTTCCGACGTTCAAAATTCTTATGTCTGTATCTTGTTAAACTCTTGTAAAGGAAAGCACGTAGTGTATCTTGTTAAACCCTTGTAAAGGAAATTAAGGTTAAAAATTATTCTAAATTACTTAGCGCTGCAACAAAGCTCTGTAACTATCGTAGAGAATTCTCTACATCTTGTATATGTGATTTTGTTACAAATGCCATTGTGTATTTAGGAGCGACCTTTGGTGTCATCAAAATAATAAAGTTGATAGATCCCAGCTGAACAGCTGTCTGTTTTACTGTTCTATGCAGGGCCGGGACGAGGGTGAGGCACTTGCCTCAGGTGAACAAAAAGAAGGGGCGCCAAATTAGCTACTCGATCAAAAATTCATAAATTTATTTTTAAACTTACGATTTTTAACTTTTAATTTCGGGATACATCAGTGAATATTAAAAGAATTTTGTGTCATAAACAATCCAGCTAAAAAAAGGAAAACGAATACCATTAATTTATTCTCAAAAGATATGAGCTTTCACAGTGGTGTATATGTTACTGTGAAGGACCGAAATTGGAGAATGTCGACTTTCACCGGAGAATGTCAACATTCACCAAATACGTCGGTGAAAGATCGAATATAACATTGCATTCTTGTACATTCGGACCCTCATCTGTGTATATCGACAATCACAGATATGCTCTGGTGTAGGTCGAAAAGAGAGGCGACTGGCTGTTTCCCAAAAACGCAGTTGTAAAAGCAAGGGCCTCTTGTGCAATTCAAAGTCTCATAATAGTTTAAGTTAATGCAATTAATCAGATTTGAATCACATAATTTAGTAAGTTTTTTATTACTATTATTTTATTTTCTCATTTACTACGTACTGTATAATTAAGTAAGTTTTTTAACTTCTATTATTTTCCTTTTTCAATTTGAACGTATTGTGTGTTTTAAGTACTTGTGTGTTTTTTCGCGACTGAATTACGGAGAAGAAAATATAATATTCTCATATATTCAACATTCACCATTAGTACATGGTGAATGTCGACATTCACCGGTGTAAGTCAGAAATAAGAGTATTTGGAAAATATTTCGGACATACACCAAGCGACTATGTGAAAGTTGACATTCACCGGTGAAAGTCGACATTTTCCAGATTTCGGTGTTTGACCGTAACATATATAATATTTTCTAACATTAAAATTTGTCAAAGTAGCTTTAAGGAACTATTTACACTTTGTGTAACGATTTGTAAAGACTACACTTTCATAGAAAATATTATACTGTCGACATTAGTTGTTCTTTGCATCTCTCATTAGTTTGACTTCTCTTTACTTAGTCATAACAAACTCGCCCACGTCCACGAACTGAACATAGACGGCGACAAAACTGCTGAGTTTTGCAATTTCATAAACGCCTTCTGGAATAGAATCCTAGGAATAAACAAGGATGATTGAATATGAATTGTACCATATTATTAATTACTACACCTTTTTTTTGTATAAACATTTTTCAATAAACGAGGAGTATGAATCGAAGTTTTTGGCTTGTAATTACACTCATGTTGCGCGGGTTCATGTTGTTTCATTTAAAGTTATTTCTGAAGCAGATGCTGAAGGATTAAACAAATTGGTTCATTCTTTGCCAAGTGGAATGTAAATATATAAGGTAAGATAAATGTTTTTTTAATAATTCTATTGTTTATACTGAAGCAGTAAAATGAATGTTTCAGTTTTAGAGAACTAAAAAGGAGGTTTAAAATTTTGAGTACGCTGTGGAGGATTTAAGACAAACTGTTCTTTCGTTCAATCTAACGGGATCGATATAAAAATATATTTAAAACATATGCTTCTTACTAAAAAAAATTAAGAAATACTCGTTGCTGTGAATAAAAATTAATGATAAACACCTGTCATAGTCGCGAAATTTAACACATGGAAGTTTCTTGAGTTAATTGATGAAGCTCAATAAAAGTAAAGAAAAAATATGAAGTATCATTAAATCTTGTTAATTTTAAAATTATGCTTTTATTGTCGAAATATCATGGGATTGTTAGGAAAAAAAGTATCTGGCGGCCAAACTATTGGCATATTTAAATTAGATAACATATAAATTTCTGTTCAAGCTCAAATAAACTTTTCGTCGGGGGTGGATAGTTTAAATGATGAAAGATTCTGTGAATATTAAGGACTGATTTTACTGATTAATCTATTATAAAGATGATCGCGGCACTGTATGCTTTAAAGGCGATGCTTTTGTGGAGGATGCTATGACAGAACTGTCTGCTATCCAAGGTAGAGAAGACAAAATGCAGTCAATCCGATCACTGCAATAAACTGTTTGAACAAGTTGCCTATGTTATCTCTCGGACACTTCTGGACGCGAACATTAACGGAACGACCAGAAATGTAGAAATTATTACTTAGTAGTTGTTAAGAAGAATTTCCACAATCAAAAATATCTCTTTAAGTGCTTAAAATAAAAGTCGCAATTTTACTTAACATACCGAAGAGGATTATTTGTGGAACTGCGTTAAAAAAAAGAAAAGAAAAAACAGAAAAAGAAAATGAAAGAACTATAAAAGTTATTCACATAAGAGAATTTCAACCAATAACGGAAACATGTTCGTATAATTTTAGAAATGCGAAATGGTTTCAGTATAATAACTATACTCAAGTTTCATTAATATTGCATAATTAGGATAGATTAATATTGCATAATAGAGGATTAGTAATTTAAATTTAGAATTATAATGGATTTTGATGCATAACTGTGGTAAAACAGCATTGCAAACTTTATATAACGAAACCATAACTCGTTTTAAAGTATGTGATATTTTTCGTTTCATAACAAGCCGAACTTCACAATTTTCTACAGAGCTAGCGTTGCCTAGTAAGCACAGTTAAATTCTTATCTCTTACGCCTATCTTCGCTAGGTCAAGGAAAACTTTCAAAGATTGCCATTCTCTCTATAGAACATGAGTTCAGTAATCAAATTGATTTTGAAAAAAAATTATTAATGATTTTGCTTCGTTAAAAGCAAGAAAAATTAAATTATAAATATGCTTAAAAGGTTTATGCCATAAATTTTTGAGCAGATGTTTTACTTATACTAAATACTAGTATTCGCCATTTTTCAAAAAGCTGATTTTGGAAGTTTTCCATGTCAAAATTGTTAATCATTATATATGTTTCACTTTATGGAATATACAAAGTTATAATTGAATAGTTCTTACTGTAAAAGTTATTGTATTTTCACATGAAACAGTTACTTTTAATGAGCATAAAATATATATAAATATAGTTAATTTGTCCTATATGTATGATTATATGTATGTATATGCAATACTGCATGTACAGGGTGATCTTTTTTAAAGTGACAGTGTTAAGCGCTCTTTAGCGCAATTCTAATAGCCGAAATGGCACCAAACTTGGTATTTAGACTAATCAAGACGTGGGAAAAGGATTCCGTGAAAAAAAAAATTTAGTTCCAAAAATCGCCGTACATTAACTTCCCCTGTGAGGAATTCGACCACATTCAATGTGAGCACTGTTCTCAGAAATAACACCGTGCATTCTGTGCACAACGTTCTCCACACCCGTATGTAACATATCACGAGGAATATTCCGCACTGTCTTTGTTATGTTGTCCTTTAGAATAGACAAATTTGATACTCCACCAACATAAACTTGAGATTTCAAATAACCCCAGAGCCAAAAATCGCATGGCGGGAAGTCAGGGGAACGAGGCGGCCATGCAACTCGAAAACTGCGACTTATGACTCTATCATCAGTGAAGTTTTGGCGCAAAAGCTGCTTTACCTTATTACTAATGTGTGGCGGAACACCATCCTGCATAAAGATTGTCTGTTGGAGATGGTTTCTTTGCTGAAGTTGTGGAATAACAAACGTTTGCAGCATTTCGTGGTACCTTTCTGCATTTATGTTGCACGTCTGGGGTCCTGTCGGAGTGATGGTCTCAAAAAAGGATGGCCCAATTACGAATTCGGCTGTGAAACAACACCAAACAGTGCCTTTTGGAAATTTAATGGGATTTCGTGCACGGTGTGGGGCTGCTCAGAAACCCAAATTCGGCTATTTTGTGTGTTTACGGACCTATAGAGATAAGAATGGCACTCATCTCCCCACAGAATGTGCCATGGGAAAGGATCATCAATTTCTACCCTGGCAAGAAACGATAGAGCGAATGTCACTCGCTTATCATAATCACTTGCTTTCAGTTCGTGCAAGCGGCTGATTTTTGTAGGGGTAAAATCCAATAACGCGCCGCAAAACTCTCCATACCGTCGAACAATTCATGTCCAATTGTCGAGCTACACCCCGGGCGCAGCTAGTACCAGCAATGGTTCCCTGCGATCCTTCGACAATTGCAGTTGCCACATCAGTTATTACATTTTCTGATACTGGTTTCCGTCCTCTCCCAGCGCGAATGGTCAGTGACCTCGTTTCCTCGAATTTCTTAATCATTTTCTTAAGACCATTCAGCGATAAAGGCCCCTTTCGTAATTTTTTTCTGGTTCGAAATTCCCGAAGAGCTGCGGATGAACTACATTGATTCATGTAATACAGTTTTACCAGTAACGCACGTTCCGATAACGTGAGAGGCATGTCCACTGGAGCTCGTTTACTTCAGTTGAGATTATTTGTCAGAGCTGTCTACTACTTGCTTTTATAGCCCCTATTACTGGCGCTATCATCGCACAACATTGAATTTTCTTTGATACCCGTGTTTTATGTCAATTCTCGTTATTGTAAGCTACTGCAGCGCCACAAAATGCCCCAGTGGCGATTTTTGGAACTAATTTTTTTTTCATGGAATCCTTTTTCCCATGTTTTGATTAGTCTAAATACCAAGTTTGGTGCTATTTCGGCTATTAGATAGCGCTACAGGGCGCTCCAAACACTGTCACGTTAAAAAAGATCACCCTGTATAAGTACATATATATATATATATATATTGCGCGTGTTTGTATCATGTTGTTTTCAAACATCATTTAGAATTATTTATTCTCCCCCCACAAATAGGTCAATAAATAATCTTGCATTGTACGCAGGGGCGCACATTTACCACTTTGCTTCAGGTGAAAAAATATATAGGCACGGTTCTGGTTCTATGCTATACACAGTGTCGATCAAATGAATATAAGCAGGAAAGAGGTCATTGACTTTACGCAGTTTCAATTCCTTGCAGCATTCTCAATTCTCAATTTTTAAGCGTAGAAATTTCCTTGTTAAGTTAGGTTATTTGAAAACGGGAAAGTGTAGGATAGTTTATCTACGCAAGGGAGGTACTTTCGTGGAGGACTTTCTAAGGGAAATTGGCTCCTAATCACACGAGACATAGAGAAACAACGAAAATAAAGTATGCAGTGAGCTCGTTCGTCTGGGTCGAACTCCTAACATTCAGCGGTCTAAATCAATGAGCCAGGGAGGCATTACCTTGTTAATTTAGAACGAGTTATTAGAAGTAATGCAATGAAAAATTCGATTTCGATTTTAAATTCATTTAACTTACCTATTAACTCTAAAGTAAAGTGCTGCCAATTAAAAATATTTAATAATTAAAACTGCAGAAAATATAATAAACTAATGTATGAGACAACAGTTGTTCTGTGCGAATTTACTGATATTAATTATGCTGGATGACTCTCCACGCTTTTAAACGAGGCGAGTACTTAGCTAATAAGATCCTTCCTCTCGCCAGCTTTAGAGCATGGCTTGCTTAAAGTAATGAAGTGTACTTACGGGAGTGAGTCTACTTTCTCAGCAGATGTGGATGTTCAGACGATAATCGGAACCTATCATCGCTCCTTCCCTTCCCCGAGCAACCCACTTAGGAACACCTGCAGCTAAGTCTACCATCAAGTCAATGAGCGAGCAGTCTGGTTCGTCATCGATTCAAGAACAATCGATTATTTCTTCGAGGCATAAAAAAGTTATTTTTTCCCCTTTACGTCCTATCGTTCCTTTCGCATCCTATCAGTCCCCACTTCCGGTCGTTTAATCTTTCCGGGAAAATGGGGATCGTTGTTGGGGGAAGGAGAATTGTGAAAGTTAAGTCTTTTTATTTCAGGTGGGTATATAAGTTTCAAAGGAAACAAAACGAGTAGGAAACAAATAATGAGGTATACCTTTTGTTTCCTTGATACAGAATTCCTTAAATCCGATGGAAAGAAATGGAAAACGGTAGGATTACACGCTGCCTCGAAAAGCCAGAGAAACAATGGAGAGAAAGAACATCATTCCTGAAATATATATCACGGTGGGAGAAAGGAATGTTTAATATGTATTCCTCTTTTCAAAATATATTTATATTTGTAGCTGACAGAAAGACTTTTTCATGTTTGAAACAAGAACTATAGTTTTATTAAAGGATTTCTTTTTCAGGGAAGAAACTGAAAGTAGATCAGTTCTCAAAAATAAATTTACCATTTCCAAAAGGAAAATTCACATTATAAAGAATAGAACGAATAAGTGATAGATAAAAGAAATGCATGAGGAGCAAGAAGAGACGAAAACATAGAATTTTATGCCCTCCATTTCTGTTTCAACATTTTAGAACCTCTCTAGGGCAATGTAAATGTGTATGCTTTTCATAACAACTTTATGTGAGCAAACCAAGCAGAACACCGCGAATCAAATATAATCGCAAATAAAAATTAAGATATATTTCGCACAAATGGCAGGATCGAAATCCGAATCCTAAGCACACATTCAAAATACAGAGGCTGCTAATTTTTTTTTTTTTTGAAAAATTTCGATTACATAAATAACATAAATTAAAGAATCACGAAAAAATATTTGCAACAGATTCTACGCTGAGGGATGGATTGCAATTTAAATTTTAATTAAATTAATCTATTGCAATTTAAAATTCTTACAAGCTCAAATTTGTTGCTATAAATAAACTGTGGATAGAAAATTATGTTTTTACAACTGCAAAAAAATTATTCACAAGGTACAATACAAAAATGGCATATAAAATCTTGGAATCAAGATATTTAAAGGCATGATAAATAATATCGATTTCATTTGCTTTATACAGGAAATTAAGCACCAGATGTTTGCCCAAAACGTGCATAGTTCAAATAGTAGAAATTGCCTTTAAATTTGCAGTTCTAAAAGTGTCAGGACTGAGTGTTCGGTGCACACTCTTGGCGAACATATTCGTGAGGAAGTTGAAGTCTTGATCTTGAACAGGGAGCTGAATGCAGCTATGTTCTGTGGGAGAATACTGTGATTAAGTGGTAGAATAACTACACGTAAGAAGGATTTAAAATCCTCTTTTATTAAAAGACAATTATGTACAGCCACTTCCCAACTCGGGAGGGATAACAGAAAATAATGACCGCACTTGGGTCTAAAATGAACAATCAAACAATTCAACTAAGGTTGAGTAGAAATTTAAGTAGTCGTTGCTCACAGAGCTATAAACGCGAGGTTATAGCTCTATGCTAAATGGTGCGTAGCAAGATTTAACTAACGCACTTAGATTTACTTCAATAAGTAATAGAGTAACAGCGCTAAGGCTTAGAATTTAAATACTAGCTAGTCAGGCGAACGTCGAGCAGAGCAGCAGTGATCTGAGACTAAAAGCTCTCTCACCCTGAGTAGTTCCTTGCTAACGGTTAAATACCAAAACTTGGCTCCACTTCAAATTAGCATAAAGCTGAAACGAGCGCTCATTCTAACGGGAAGTTGAAATAAGAAATCATAGGAAAGGGGAAATTAAAATAAACCTTTGTTAGCTTAAACTAAAACCTTACAATAAATCTAGTATCTCTGAATCATGAGATTTTAACATAGTAATTATCATTTGTAACTTCACAATTTTTTTCTTTATCAGCATTCCAGACAAATCCTCAAAAACTCTTTACTCAGAAATTCCAAAAATATAACTGAATATAATAAAACTGAACCAAAGTAGGTCATAACATTCATAATACAGGAAAACAAAATTATTTCGAATATCACTATGGACGATTTAACGCATAACCGTTTCTACGTCCACATTGCAGACGATGTAACACAAAAATTTTCCATTGAAAATTTAAACTAATATTCTATTTATATATATATTATAATGCAACTTATACAATTCTTTGTCAACTATACATAAATATAATAATCCTGGCTGGCTCCCGACTTTCTATGTCATGAGTAAAAATTCTTACTTTTCACACCTGCCATTCCAGAGTTTTGAAAGCATTTAATAGAATTCTATTCACTGTTATATTTTTAAATTATATGTAACAGCAATAGCATAAAATTTTATTTATCCGTACATCGAGAATAAGCCCAGCGTATGTTTTTCTAAACTTAAGAAACTTTTTGTAATTTAAATACCGCAAACTTAAACATCGGAGTCCATATTTTCTAAAACGCTTCAGATTGAGAGATATCGCTAATAATCGCAGCAGATTTCATTTCATCTACGCTAGAACTCAGTTTCTGAACGCCATAGAATCGCAAAATGATTTGCTTATATTAAGACAAAATGGGTGGAATATCATTCGCTGTTGCCATTCAAGCGATGCGCAATTTTTTCTACTACAGTTGTTGCCAGACTTATTCTCGCAAAATGTGAGAGGCACAACAAAAGCATTATCCAGTCCCAACGAACGAACGTACTAAACCCAGGTTGCGGCATATCCCTACAAAGGATAGGAGGTTTGTACAGAAATTACGAAGTCAAGCTGTTTTTACATGACTGGTGGCAGATTAAGGTCTGAAAAGGGCAGCAATTTCTCTTTGAAATACGTCATGACAGTCGTATATAAGAATCACCATAGCCCTTCCACTCCTAGAAATCTTGGGATATTTATGTTATAAGGTATTTCTTCCGCCTTCTTCGCATGCCTTTGTGGTGTAGTGGTTAGCACGCTCGACGCGTAACCGAGAGGTCCATGGTTCGATTACCGACGAAGATGTTGCTCATTTTTTATCTCTGTTGCTTCGAAATAGCCTAATGTCTTTACGGGGTTTTTATGGTGACTCATAATGATGTCATTTTGTTAAATTGGCGTTTCAGTTTCGGCTCGTATGTTCCGGTCCATATTTCATCCAGCCTAATGATACAGTGTAAGACCTAGGTTTGAGGATTTTAGGGTTCCAAGCAGAATTGGTTAATATTTTCATGTAACTATTTTTGCATTTCCAACAATTTCAGTATTCTGTTTCAAGAATAATAGGACTATAAACCTTCTGACTGCGAACATACTGAGATTCTATTCTTTTCCCTAC
>KK112980.1:58154-71997 GCA_000611955.2 Stegodyphus mimosarum | reverse complement strand
GCTCTCATTTAGCTTTGAAAGGAAGAATCCATTGTTCAAAAGGTAAGTTACATATCAAGCTAACATACGACAGAATAGGGAAAACTTATTCGCTTCCAAAGCCTGCATAATCGGAATGCTGCAGTACTGAAGTTCTAACCTATATACACTGGTTTCCAAAAATTAAGGAAAAATCTCAAAATTAGCAATAACTAATTCAAAAATAAGCCAATCCGTACAAAATTTTAATATGTTGTCAAATAAAAATTGTTGAGTAAACTGCAGTATGGAAATTAGTGGCGCTGCAATCGAAATACGTAATCTGAGAGAAGCATAAAATTGCATGTTTCAGAACAAGCCGGCAAATTTTTCTGTGATACTGAGATAAGAAATCTGGGATAGCCAATTTGTAACAATGACCTCCACGCATCACTTGCCCGAAGAACTGCATTGGAAAATTATTGGGAAACTAGAGGCAGGACAATGTCAGAGAGAAGTGGCCGGATGGCTAAATGGGAGTGCTTTCGTGGTTCACAGATTTTCGCAACAATTTCTAACCATAAATTCGGCAGCCAGGACGTCCATTCAAGGACGGCCAATCGATATGACGAGCGCTGATGACCGATATGTGTTGTCATGTGCACGAAGGAATAGAACTTCAGCTCCGACTGAACTCAGATCCTCAGAAGGTTTCACGAAGGAGATCTATACGCGAGGCGATCAGCCATTTGCGTGCCGCTCACGTCACGTCATAGAAGGAAATATTTAAGTTGGTCATGTCAACATGTCCACTGAACAGCTGATCAGTGGGGATTTCTCTTTACGGATGAGTCCACGTTTTGGCTTCAGAACGATAGCAGTTTATTTGATTTGGAGAGAACCTGGAACTCGTTATCATCCATCAAGCATCCGTGAAAAAGATGCACACGGAGGAGGCAACGCCTATATTTAAGGGGGGGTATCTCTTTGAGTTGGACGCACAGACCTTCATGCCTTTCTACTTGGAACCATGAATGCTCAGACCTATAGATGAGATCCTTGTTTCTTATATGTGCCCTTGTGCTGGGGCAATAGGCTCGCATCGTGAATGATTATCTTCAGCAGCAAACAGTTCAGCGCATGAAGTGGCCAGCTCGTTCACGGACTTAAACGAATCCTATCAAGCATGTTCGGCATGCTTTAACAGGAAGCATAGCTGCTTTCAGTCCTGCTCTTCAGATCCTTGCCACTCTTGCAACTGCTTTGCAAGAGCAATGGCTCTCACTTCCTACGGACTGAGAAACTGCATAATTGACAGCATGGCACATCACTGTAAGTGTTTTATTTCTTCTAGAGGAGGTCATACTCCATATTGAAGGTAACTTTCCTACACCAAACTAACACATCTGAATTATTCGTTTTATACATATGTTAATTTCTATAAGACCATAATTGTCTGGTAATTTCTTTAACTGTTATTTGATACTTTACTTTGTGTTGTATACTTTGGGTCAGTTTCATTAAATTGTACATGTAATGTTTTGAGTAATCGCCATTTTTGTGATATTTCCTTAATTAATGATAACCAGTGTATATTGCTATGCAGTGAAAAAGGAAATGCTGAAGCAAACAGTGAAGCTTAGATAAATGAAATTCCTTTTGAAGTTGAAAATCTATTTAAAACAACGTTTAAACGCAACAAGCGGCGTCAAATGGTAAAATCGTCTCTTCGAAGTTAGATTCTTGTCTTAAGTTTTTGGATAACATTTTTAAAAACATTTCCTGTTCATTTGACTATTTCGATTGTGGAAATGCTTCTCTCACTAACATTTCCTTTTCCACAGCGTTCTAATAGAAAATTTAAATTCTTATATTTTGTAGAAAGGGTATCACGTGCCCAGTATTGCCACAATTAAAATTCTCCTCTGCTTGATGTCCTTTTAAAGTGACATCACAAATCTAGAAAAACGGTTGCTTTGTGCAATTCTATCGTATTTTACTATCACAAAAGAGGGAAGTCTATGTAATTTTTAATTCTAAATAATAAACAAACAGAATGGCAGAAAGTTAAAAAACATTTATAAATTAGTTTTTTTCACAGTACATTTGATTCCGAATTCAGAGATAACCTCTTTAATCAATATACACCTAAAGTGCCGTTATTCGAATGATTTTCTTCCAAGATACATTCAACCCAATGCAAAACGTTTTGTTTATACATTCTTAGATATAGTGAGCCCATTTAAAAACTCTTTACTGAGTGTTATTTCCTAAGAAATCCAAATCCTTGCTCTCTGAAGTGCCACTTGAATTTTAAAAATATTAACTACTTAATATGAAACTTGAAAGTTTTTAAAACTTGATACATTCTTTTTCATGGAACAAGGGATTATTTTATCTTGTTCAGATTAATTATTCCTTTGTTTCATGAACTGACAGAGATCCTGCAAGACATCTAAAATTACTATCTTCTTCATAATCTGGTTCTCGTCTTTCCTTTTATTCCATCACATTCTTTTGCTTTTTCCTTATACTAAACAACGGTTTTCTTAAGGCATATTGCATATTCTTAAACTTTTATATTCCTTAGAAGTACTTTTCCAAACTCCTTTCTAACCATATTCCAAAGATTTACCAGTTTTAATAATTATCAGAGTAGACATACATTTGGCCATAAAACTTATCGGGAATGTTAACAGTTAGTTACGTTCTTTTATTTGTTATACTGTCGTCTAGCAGGGTGTTTCTGGAATAAGTCAGGAATTTATTATCATTCTTGAAATACCTTTGAAGACACCAGAATGAATTATGGGCCTTTGAAAATCAGAAGCAATGTATTTATATAGATTTGCTCTTCCTAAAAGGTTTTCGATTTTATGTATCTGCTGAACTTAGGAATATTTGATGCTAGACTTGATTTACTGTGTTTATGTGAAATTTCCTTTGTGTAAAGAATTTTTGCGCAGGATTTGATTCATATTTACACATAAGAAAAGTTCGCGTTGTTATATTGTATTCTTAAAGATTCAGCTAAGTAATTCGATTAATCTTCAATTCAGCTGAGATTTTTGAAGCCTGAAAGAGAATGATTTTTCAGATAAAATATTCCTTTGAGACATTTATATTTTCTGCGAGTTGACAAGGAAATGTGGTTTAAAATAATTTTATGATCTTAAAACTACATTTTTGAACTATTTTATGAAGGCCTGTGATTGTAAAAGCAGTTTCTTCTAAAACAAGGACTTCCAAAGTAGATCTGATTTTTACTACTAGGGATGTACACTGAAAAAAAAATAACTGAAATGTTTCAGATTTTAAATTATGTCCAAAGGAGCGTTTTTTTAACATTTTGTGTGTTACCTTTATTTATTAAATATCATGTTCTTCGCACTTAAACCATAAAATTCAGTTCAATAGCAATATCGCAAAATAATTTTAAAATAAACATATCTTTAGAATTTCCAATACACAGTTCCGCGCGCTGGAGGTAAAAAGTTTTTTTTTTTCGTAGACTGTTGCCATTGCTCGCTTTTAAATCCTTGAGCTTGCTAATAAAAAATTCGTTAACGTTTTACAATATATGAAATACATAATAAAACAAATTCCAAATTTGGGCTTCCATATACCCATATTCGGGTGGAAAGGAACATTTTTCAAAATTGGTTGGCTCTAGATACCGTTGTTTTATCACAATGAGAGAAATATACACACATTTATGCAGATTCTTCATAATTTAATTTCTTTAAATACAATACAGGGCGATAATTTTTGGTGGCAGCAATTTAAAAAGTGAATCCGGCATTTATAGTGAATCAACGCAAAAGGCCAAAACGAAAGCAATAGTCATTCAGAGACAAAGCCCCTTTGTACTAAGAAAAAGGGAGGGGCAATTCCCGTTTTATTAGGCCAATCGACGAAATTCAAATTGCGTTTCTCATGTCTCAAAAACGCGACTTACGACATGTATTAGATTTACATATATCATTATTTTACCATAGATATTTTGACGCAAAATCGGACTTTTTCTGAAATGACATGCCACGTTTTTTCTCTATTTCGATTCTAAGACTCAAATTATGTAAACTGCCAAGTTTTGTGAAAATCGCACTAGTAGGTTTTAAAAAATTAGCTCTCAAAATTTTAGCTCATCAATGTTAATTGAATTTGGTATACATTTGTTAATATCCCTTTTTTATTAAACTTATTCAATTCTTCCTTTCCCGTTTCGAAATTTACGTTCATTCAAAGTAAAATTCGTTCGTTTTCTATGATTTATTTTTTAAATTTGTGTTTTTAAATAATTTTTATACATTTTTCGAAAAAAAATTGAAATATAACCTATAAACATTTTGCCATCATCTTAAAGTAGATGTAATGCTAAGCATACTTGCAAAAAAGTAAAGATTTTTTATTTAAAATTTTTAAGATATTCGCCAAAATGCAAATTTTGGCGCGTTTTGAAGCTTGCAATATTCGTTATGAGCTATAATAACGCAAAATGTGGTTTACGCCCTTTGTTAAAATTATTTGAAAATATAACGATGATTGCCATCGTTTATTTTCCGCTCGTTCACAGATGACGGAGGGACGCTTGGTGTCTAACATAGGTAAGCAGGCATAAAATTAGCTAGAATGGGGCACCCGGGTTTGAACCGCGGACCTCTCGATCACAATGGAAAAAAAAAAAAAAAAAGGAAAAAAAGTTGCTATAATTTAAGATGTTCGCCAAGTGAATTATTTTTGGTGCAAACTGAAAAAATGAGCTATCATAAATTTCTAAATTTCTGGATAAATTTCTCACCAAAAATTACAAAATTTAATATTCAGGCACAATTTGAGTCGTGGAATCGAAATAGGAAAAAAAAACTGTCATGCCATTTCAGAAAAAGTCCGATTTTGAGTCAAAGTGCCTACATTAGAACAATGCCATATATAAATCTAATACATATCCTAAGTCACGCTTTCGGGACATGAAAAACGCAAGATGAATTCCGTCAATCGGTCCAGTAGAACGAGATATCTCTCGTTCTACTGGACCGATTCTTTCAGGTTTTCTCTTTTTTTAATTAATAAAATTACTTGTTAAATTATGAAGCAGTTTACTTTTATAAATTATTGATATAAAAGATTGAATTACTAGCTGAATCAATAATTGACTGAATTAAAATATGATTTAAATTAATACGCTGTAATTCGATAATTTTGAGCAAGTGTTCATACCTTATTGCTTTTACATGAATTACGATTTATTTAATAGCTGACTTATTTTTCTTCATTTAAGTGAATTTTTTTTCGCTAGTACAAAATAAAATTAAATGTCTTTAGTACAAGTGATAAATATATCAAAATTTCCTATCTTTATGAGGATATTTCAATATTTAGAGAGTGGAGTATGTTCATTTGATTGAGTTTCGTATGCGGTTTTCTTTAAATCATGTTTTACCATCTGTAACTGGAAAAAAGGTATTTGCATGCCATTAATAGAAACAGAGGGGAAAATTTATATTTTGAAAAGAATGCAAATATTCGAATATAATATTAATAACAGTTTGGGGTAAGGCCTTTAACTGAAATTCTTGTTTTAGCACAACAATAGTATTCAATCTTGACTATAATTAGTTGTAATACAAATGAACTTGATGAAAATGATTGTTGTCTTAAGTGACGGAATGTTATTTTTGCTGCAAATCCCTGGAAGAACGTTAATCGTTCTTTTACACTCACGTTTGTGAAAATTGCAACACCATGAAGGACTTACGCGAGTGAGCTGAAATTTTCAGGAAATGCAAAGTAGCGCCTGATATGCAAATGATTAGAATTGCAAATCCGTAGCGCATGCGTATGCTGAGCAGCGCCCTCTGAACGGCTGATGGATCCGAATAAATAGACGGCTGTAGCGAGGCGTGTATGGTTATCGGTGGTTATCTGCTAGTGGTAAACGTTAACTCAATCTGTACTTATGCCTCGTCGACGAAAGAGAGCGAGATTTGAACAACTTACAGAGTTTGAACGAGGGAGAATCATCGGCCTTCGTGAAGCTGGATTGTCGTATCGTGCAGTAGCCTCTCGTGTGCAGCGTAACAGCAGCACAGTGATGCGCGTTTGGAAGCAGTGGACGGACGAGTGTCGGACAACTCGGAAATCCGGGAGTGGACCCCGAAATGTGACGTCAGCTCGCGATGATAGACACCTGGTCCGCATGGCGCGGACGGACCGTACAGCTTCCTCTAGACAATTGGCAGCACTGTGGTCAATAGCTACAGGTGTTTCATTGTGTGCTTCATCAATTCGTAGACGTCTGCTGCAGTGTGGACTGCGCGCACGGACTCCTTTATACAGGATCCCCCTAACGCACGACCATCGCCGCCTGCGGCTACAATGGGCCAATCAGCATAGAGACTGGCGTGCTGATTGGCAGCATGTCGTGTTTTCTGACGAATCCCGCTTTAATTTGTGGTACCATGATGGCCGCATTCGTGTCAGACGCTATGCCGGTGAACGCCACCTTCCGGAGTGCATTATCGAACGCCACAGTGGACGAACACCCGGAGTTATGGTCTGGGGCGCCATAGCATATCATAGACGATCTCAATTGCTACGAATTGTGGGCAATCTGAACAGCAACCGGTATATCCGTGAAGTTCTACAGCCCGAAGCTGTTCCCTTCCTTCAAAGCTTGCCAGGCGCTGTATTTCAACAGGACAATGCCCGCCCTCATACTGCTCGGATTGTTAAATCCTTCTTTGCAGCGCAGCAGGTACAGCTTCTTCCTTGGCCTGCGTGTTCCCCGGATATGTCGCCAATTGAACATGTGTGGGATGTCATTGGTCGGCGTCTTGCTCGTGATCCTCGTCCTGTTGCGTCTGCAGACGAACTTTGGGTACGCGTACAAACGATATGGAATGCTCTTCCTCAGTCAGACATTCAAACTTTGTTTGACTCCATGCCACGTCGTGTAGCAGCACTTATTGCGGCGCGTGGTGGCCACACAAAATACTGATTCTGATCTCTTGTTCTTGTTTGTTTGCTTTGAACATTTAATCATTTATTTGTACCACTACCACTCAACTGCGTATTAAATTGCATTCAATTATGACGATTCCTTCTTGGTGTTGCAATTTTCACAAACGTGAGTGTATGAAAAACAAAATAACTGTTTGCTGTCACTGCATTATAAAGAAAAACGAAGACTCATCTATGGAAGTTACCATCGGTAAGTTTAGAAAAACGTAAATTGCTCATTTCAATTTCACTGAACTTTGGAGTCTGCTTGCTTTACTGAGATTCTGGGAAGTCTACGATATATGGAAGTAGTTTTTGGATCACTTAAATTGTCTTTAACCGTTTGGTCAATAACACATAATATGAAATATCTATCAGTTACAGTATCTCTTAAATAACTTACTTTCTGATCAACGGCTGACTTGGCGAAAGAAACATGAATTGGATGTGAAAGAAGGCAAAATAGAAAGAAATTAATTCTTGTTTCATATAATGAGAGGATTCGTCACACAGGGGTGTGAAGAAATTGAGGAATAGAATAAATTGTAATTGCTGAAATGCTGTAAGGCAGGCCCTTTCACAGAAAATTGAACTCGTTAGATATGACGCACGTTTTATTGAACGTAATCGCGATAGATGGAGATTTTTCATTCTATATTATTAAGAAATCCGGTAAAAGCTTATTGTTGTTATTCGAAATATTGTTATGCAATATTACGATCTAAAGAGATATCAACTTCCTGTTATCTGCCTAATCTGATTTTATATATAGGGTATTTTCTCCCTCCCTCCTGTACGCTTTCTTGGTATAATTAGAAGCTTACTCGATGCGTATTCGAGAAGTCCAGGGTTCGATTCCCGGTGAGAGCACTGCATATTTTTCACGTCTCCTGTTTCAGAATAACCTAATGGTTCTACAGTGGCGCCCGAACTGAAAAGGTGGTGGACGATAATTCGTCACCACCAGGGTATGACGACTGGATTCCTTAATCCCCAGTGCCACTTTAAAAGGGGGAGTATATGAGATATTTTCTCCTTCCTTTCCGCATGCTTTCGTGGCATAATTGGAGGCACACTCGATGCGTAGAGATCCAGCATTCCAGTCCCGGCCAGGACATTGCATATTTTTCACGCCTCCTGCTTCAAAATAACCTAATGGCTGTACATAGAAACTTTTTTTGGCTGTGTGTCAAAATCAGCCAAAATGTCCGTATTACGACCTTTCAGGTCAGTGGTATTTTCCTTCTAGAACAGTCTTTACGGTTGAATAATAAGATACATTTTATTAATAAAATAATTACAATAAGCTTTAAATTTTAAACTCAAAAATTAAAATTATAAATTTAATTATTCTAAAAACGAACATTTTTTAACTGAATGGATATTATTTTCCTCTTCGATATCAATGGCTTCCCTGATGCTGAACTTGTAACATCAATTTCGTCGAGTGTAATTCATATTTAGCCATCTTAAGACAAATACAAGTGTCTGAACTTTCTGTAGGTAAGCTGATCTTGTCGGTCACTTAAAATTATAAAATGGGTTACTCGGACACCCTCGAGTCATAGGGCTAGGACGTTTGATCTAATTTCACTCCTATCCAATTTATTTGTCTAATTGCGTATTACACATAGTTAATAATTCGCGGAGTAACTAAAGAAAGGTTTGCTATTCATAATACGTAGTTAGGTAAAGAAAATGGATATTAGTGGAATTTGACTCCGCTAAATAGCTATATATTGTACGTAGCTCATCATATCATTTATCACTATTTGTATTCTTTTGTAACTGGAATTGAGTCACAGAAATTAAAAACTTGCGAATTTAGTAAAAACATGAAAAGAATGTTAAGTAAATAAATAAAGAAAGAAATCTGAAAGCTTTCAGATTTTAGATTACAACCCAAAGGGGCATTTTTGAACGCATTGTGTGTTACCTTTATTTATTAAATACCTTGTTCTTTGCACTTAAACCGTAAAATTCAATTCAAAATCAAAATCACAAAATATTTAAAAAAGCATATCTTTAGAAATTCCCATACACAGTCTCGCACCGCGCTGGAGATATTTTTTCCTTACAGTGTGGCCATTGCTCGCGTTGAAATCGTTGAGTTTGTTAATCAAAAATTCGTTAAATTTTTACAAAACATGAAAAAGATATTAAAGCATCCAGATGCTCATATTCGAGTGGAGGACGACGTTATTCAAATTTGGTGTCTCTAGGTACCGTTGTTATTTCACTTTGAAAGCAACATATATACATTCATGCAGATTCTTAATTATTTAATTTCTTTAAATATAACGTAGGTCTCTGATGTTTGGTGGCAACAATCTGTGGACGACGCAAAATGCGAAAACGAAATTCTAGGCAAATTGCTCCTTTGGGCTAAAAATACTCAAGAGGCATATATTTCACTGACTCGTTTAGTGCTAATAGGCAACATATTTGCCGATCATTTCAAGTCAATATACATGTTTTATATATCCATCCAAATTTGTTAGCTTCTTAAAAATATGCACTATATTTATTTGTGTCTTATACAAGTTTTAAAGATAAACTATAGCAGAATTTTATAGTGCAGGAGTCGCATCCCAAGTGCCACTAATCAGGAGAAACTTTACATATTTACAGAAAACAAGCTATCTGATCAAAATGCAATAGAAACAGAGGGTAAGGACCAGAGGGTAGGTAAAGAGTTCTGTAAACACGGACAACTAGCTAATGGAGAAAACAGTATATACTATTTCCCTGTAAGTAATACAGCGTAAATACAGTGTTTCTAATAAGTATATTTATCTTCACTAATAGTTAAACTATCAGATATTAATAATATCATAAGCGTCTAGCTAAACATAGGTTAAAGGCAAGCATTCTGACGAGCAAAGAAAAACATAAACATTAATCATCCGCTTTCACTCGTAAATAACTCTGCTATAAATAGCTATTTTATTACAAGTAACTCGTACGATTTATCCCTGCTTCTATCTTTTGTGAGAAATGTTACTCAGGGAGGAAATCGTCGATTTCCGAGACACGAAGTTTTCTGAATATGGAAATTGAGCGCAAACAAAAATGCCGTGATTGAGAAAAAAGGACCCACATATTAGGCGTTATTTATGACGTATAGGTAGAATCTTCAGCATTTAAAAAAGTAGCGGAAGTTGCGTTGGAAGAAAGATGGCTAGTAAATGTTTATGATGTATGTGATAGAATGTTTCAAAGCAAGTGAATGGTTGTATTTCTTTTATCTACATTTCTTGATACATTTAGTACGTTTTCAAAAAAAAAGGGGGTGTAGTATACACTTCAAATATACACTTAAAAAACCGTATATTAGTTTATAAATAGAACAGATAATTTTAATGTAGATATAGCAAATTACTCAGATTTATGTAATTTAATTAGAGCTTGTACTTGCGCTTATACTTGTAAGTTAATTTAGCACTTATTCACGAGAAAATAAAAAACAAATATTTCTTACATAAGTTTATTTACATATCTAGATTGTATTACCTTGCGTGCTACAGGTTTTCTTAGATATCCTTCAACTATTGCACGGAGGGCTAGATAATTTAAAAACTAGGGCAGATGGACAAAAAACTTCAAACTTTATTTAACCTTGTGGGTGTTATTAAAGTATTCTACTAATAGTTAATTTAGTTTTTGAGGCTTTCCCGAGTCTCGTATTTTCCACCGCGTTTCCTCGCCAGGATGTAAATGAAGTAATGTATTTAAACCGCTGGAACGAAAAGGTTAGACAGAGCGTGATTTCGCCAGTGAAAGGACACGTTTGCTATTTTTTCCCCAGCTGTTAATCTTAGTAGCGGCTACGCATTCTGGAAGTCTAGTTAGTGTATTGCCCGTGTAGGTTTTTGAGTCAGCTTGCTAGATTAAATTGAATTAGTCTAGCGCTACATCTTTACTTTTAAATTATTGTTAAATTAACTTTCAAGTTCTCACTGCAAGTGGTCCGTGTTGTTTTGTACTCACGTAAGTCCGTGCTTTCTGTTAAGTAGTTTGTGATAAATAAAAGGGTCATTTACACACTTTCCCTGGTTGTGTTCATGTTCACACTTAAGTAGATCTAATTACCATTTTATGTCAGCGAAACCTACTAGATATCACAATCTTACGATGATTAACAAGATAAGATAATTTTCCTCAAATAACTAAAACAAAAACATAATTTATTTTAATATTCGAGGAGTAATACAGATCACAAATTCGCTCTCAGTCTAAAGCAATATTCACCCAGAAATAAATTCAGGACTATTAAAGATAAAATTCTCCAAACTCACAGCTCTGAGCTGAAATTCCCGAAACTGCAATGAAGTCTTATATTTATAATATTGTCCAAAACAGAAAGAAAACATTGCTGGAAACTTTAAAAAAAAAATGTTGCTTCGTGAACGTCCGTAAGGTCCGAGGGGTTTCTACCTATATCGCGTGTACATGAGCTATCCTTTCAATGTCATTCAACCCAGAATCAAATAATTAATGAAACAATAAAATTTAAAAAAAAGGTTTCTATAGAATAAGCTTTTATTTAAAATGGATATGATAATTAATGCACTAAAAAGAGAAAAATAGTTTATCATACAGTTTAATGGGAATAATAGACTAAATAAACTTATTTCTAGAATACATCTGTAATTTTATATCCCGAATGATAAAAGCGTAGGGCACCCATGACAAATTTTAAAAGAGAATGGCTTAATTGGATTTGGCAATGCAATTAAATTAACAGAACATTTTGAAAGCTTATAAGGTATTTCTTCCGCCTTCTTAGCATGCCTTCGTGGTGTAATGGTCAGCACGCTCGGCGCGTATTCGAGAGGTGAGTGGTTCGAGTCCTGTCGAGGGCAATGCACATTTTCACATCTTTTTGCTTCAAATTAACCTAATGTCTCCACAGTGGTGCCCGAACTAAAAAAGGTGATGGATGATAATTCTCCACCACCAGGATTTGGCCATTGGGTCCCTTAATCCCCAGTCACCTTTTAAAAGAGGAAATATGTAAGGTATTTCTCCCGCCTTCGTGGTGTAAAGGTCACTACGCTCGGCGCGTATTCGAGAGATCCGTGGTTCAAGTTCGAGGGATTGCAATTTTTGCTTCAAATTAACCGAATGTCTCCACACGCTAATTGCTTATAAATTTGACAGTGCTATTAAATCAATTGATTTCGTTACTTAGGTATCCCAAACGTTTATTTATTAAAGATGTAAAGTTGTAGATGAATTCTGTAAACAGAGTTATTCAATCTATTATTTCCATTAAACTACTTAATAAATCCTTTTTCTCTTTTTAGTGGATTAATTATCATACTCATCTTAAAAAAATGCTCATTTTGAAAAACGTCTTTTGATTATATTTTAACTTCTGTTTTTCTTTGTCTTAATTACGCATTTATCAGTTATGAAAGTTTTAGACATCATCAAAACACAAGCAGTAAATTATAAGAAAATTATGGAGTAAACAAAAATAATTGAACGTCATTCAGAGAATAAAAAATTCGTTTTGAATGTAAATATAAAAAAATCTAAAATTAAAAATCTAAAATTATATCTCTAATCTTAAATCTAAAATTAAAAAACGAATATCGCCAATTCGTCATCAGGTGCGCCAAAATGGCAAACTATGTCATTAGCGCGCCAAGATGGCAAAAAGCAATTTTTCCGTGAGAAACATTTTCTTTCTTGTCTGTTTCAGACTGCAACGCATTTTAAAAAGTGTAGAAAATAACTCAATTAATACGTCTTTATTATTCTTGTTTTAAAAGAGGACGAAAAGATTGTTTTATAATCTGTGAAAATTTGAAAACGTTATCGCCGATACATTTTTAAACCTTGAAATTTTAAAATCATAAATGTCAAATAATATATGAATCGAGCGATCTTCAAAAATTTGCCCAAAATTCAAAATATAATTTACAATTTTGAAGAAAGTTTTATTGTAATGATTTTTCTCCTCTGTTTTCGATGGTGCAAAGAATAAAATTCTGGTGCGCTTAGTTTATTTGTTAAACGAGGGTATGTGCAAAACAAATCGTTTAAACATTTAAAAAAATCGAATTTTGAAGTAACATTTCACCACATTGCATTCTCATCGACAAATAGCATGTGAACGAAATTTGAATTCGAAAGGTGATGAAGAAGTAATTTAAAAGTCAATGACTGAATTCCACCCACAGGGTAACATCACGAATGAACTAATGAAAAGTGAATTAACCCCTACAAATTAACAAGTTGCCACAAATTCAAAATTAGTCAAAACGCCCAAAAAATGAGCCTCAAATTACCTAACAAAATATACTAAATAAAAAATACGTGAAATGTATATTACAAGCAAGTAAGTATAAATATTTATGAAATTTACAATAATATATAACAAATCATTGAAATTCCAAATTTTGTCATTAAAGCACTGAGAACTAAATATAAAGGAAAAATTGTCTTTCTTTAACCTATCTCCATCAGAAATAATTGTACACACTGTCGAAGGAAAATCAGAATTCTCGGGTCGTGTCATCTTGATGTGTGTAGTCCAAGTCAGTAATGCTCCTCACATGGTTCTCGTTTCGAGTTTAACTATCTCGTATTCATTTAATTAAATATAACACTTATTCATTTAATAAACAGATCACTATTAGCTGTTTACTATTAGGAGCTTACACTCAGTTAAATAAAATTTTATACGTTAAATGGGACGAAAAACGGACATTTTAATAATTTATGTGCTGTTTTTGCACGGAAACTTTATCTTTTTTATTCACTTGAAATAGACAAAAAATATTCTGTAAGGATTCAGATTTATTGATGCACAAGACGGTTTCTTAAGGTATTTTACGCCTTCGTTGAGCTCGAGGATTTTCTATGTGCTCTC
>KK112980.1:41819-58113 GCA_000611955.2 Stegodyphus mimosarum | reverse complement strand
TTTTGTCTTTTTAACTTTATTAGAAAACATCACTTTCCCACCAAAGAGGAGCGGCCTTTTCGAGTGTATAATGCAATTTAAAATATCATAACTCGATGCTAAAAAAATGCAAAGACTATATTGTAGACAGTAACAAAAATTATTTGAAACCTATATGATACATATACTTTTGGGAGAGATATTTAGGAAAACATCCATTCGCAGACATAGCATGCCGATCTGCAAAATTTGCTCAAAATTGAAGAGCATAACTTTGTAAAAAAATACACTCAAGCTGAGAATATTTATTGTGCTTGTTGAGGTTTGTACTTAAGCCGGCGTGGGCTCATTGGAAAGCACACACGAACCGTATACCTCAATATTCATCTGAGAGGGCTGTGCAGTGAGTTGAGTTCGATTATTTTCTTTTGCTGTTTATAAAATGTTGAGAAAGCAGCTTTTCGGAAATCAGGAAAGACGGCAAAACTACAGGCCACAGTTTTACTGATGCCGTGAAAAGGAGTTCACATGCCGAATTTTTCCTGCTACCTAATACAAAGTCGAAGCAAAAGGTGCAGCCTTATACAAGTTATGTTTATTATTAAAAATTAGCACAGAGACTGACAGAATCTCTTTTGTGTTCATTTTGTATAACTAGCTAATGGAAAAAAGGTAGTATTGTAAGGTATTTCTTCCGCTTTCTTCGCATGCCTTCGTGGTGTAGTAGTCAGCACGCTAGACGCGTATTCCAGAGGTCCGTGCTTCGAGACCCGGCGAAGGCGTTTCTCACTTTTCTTCATATCTTCTGCTTCGAAATAACCTAATGTCTCTACAGTGTAATCCTTCAAAATAGGTTTTCTTCATTAGTTGTATGTTAATAGACTCCCTATATCACTAGATAAATTAGTTAATAGATCATACTACGTACTTTCCGTGAATTATTTTTAGGAAATATGATGTTATGTTCAATATTCATAGATTTGTATTGCCAAAAAGTTAGATATTATTATTGTATATATGTAAATAAATTTAGGGAAATTATACGTAAAATTGTAGTATTTTGGTGTAACGAACACGAAATGACTCTAAAATACCAAACACCGCGGGAAAACTAAGATTAAAGGATAAATAAGCTTACAGGGGCAGATCCATTTCAGAATAGTAGACCAAACATTAAACCGTGTTTTACAATTATCAAATTGTAAGAATTTGAGGGAAATGGCTATCTCGGCAAATTTGCGAGATAGCGCCAAGCTGGTCATGGTTTTGGCGATCAATGTTTATCGCCCAAAGTCGCAAAACTTGGCGAACTTTTTGTCCGATTCCAATATAATTGTATTTGCCGTGATCGCCATATGTAACTGTAATTGTATCTGGCTTATATGTAACTGCAACTATATTGTATTGTATTAACGGGCGCGGCCAACAGTCCACCTAGCTGGCATAAGCCGCCCATATGACTAAAAGGAGGACCGGCCAAATCCAATTGAAAGAGGGAGCCAGCAGCTTAACTGCGCTCCCCCCGAAAAAAAATCAACAAAATTAGATTAACCCCAGAGAAACGAGCCTAAAACATTAAAATAAAATAGATTTGTTGAAATTAAATAAAACTTGTCACAGACTTCAAACACGTATATAGCCCATTCCAAATAAAACAAAAATAAAAGTAGATCTAGTTCTCAATTCCAATAGTCTTCTTATTCATATTGATAATGCTCATTATTTTCCTAGCATATCTTCTTGCTATTCCATTTTTCTTATTCAAATTTTGCATATTAAATGATGCATAGTTTGCCTTCATACTCCCTGTTAATACACAGTCCTCAACAAAGTGAGCTGCATCTCCGTAAGAATTACATATTTTGATTAAGCAATTCTCCAGGAGGTGGAATCTGTTTAGATAGGTGGGAAGCGTACCATGACTGATAATTATTTGGTTAAGGTCCATATTATTCATAATAGTAATTTTTTTCTTGATACGCATATATCTTAAATAATTAATATTTCTCAGATGTCTCCCACTTATCCTTCCATTGTTTCAACAACTGACCTTTCATAATGGTAATGGTCGTTTTCCTTGATTTTTGAATATTATGAAAATGGCTCCATTCCCCCTAGCAGCCTTTTTGGCCAGTGTATCGGCCCTCTCAATACCATACATTCCAGTGTACGCTTTAACCCAGTGCAGGTATGATCTGTGTTTTCTTCTAAGTTTTCTATATAAATATTGATTTAATTCAAAAGCGCATTGTTATGAGTCGGGCGGGAGAGCGCCAGCAGGACAGACAAAGCATCTGAATATATAGTAATTGAATATGATTCTCGCAAATGTGAGTCAATCCATTTGAAGGCTTCTTTTATAGAATAAATTTTTGCCTGGTGTACAGAATTAATAATTTTCATATTCACGTTTTCAGAATCAATCTCTACACCATAAAAAAGTACCACTAAGGCACCGCCGATGCCCCCCTCATATCCTGACACATCAATATAAATTTCAATTTTTGCATCATTTCGAATATCTCTGTAAAATGGAATTTTGAATACATAACTGCAACTGTATATGCCTTCCAGAAATTTCGAGAATTTTAAGGTACTAGAAATTTCTCCACGGCTTGAAGAAAATTGTATAAGACAGGAGAAAGCATCAGTTCTCAGAGTTTTTAGTTCAACTGAGTTCGGAGTATTGAGAGATCTTCTTGCAAGCTTCGCTCTTTAGATGCACTTTGCATTGCGTTGTGTTTAACAATCTTAGTAGTTCAAAGTGAAAACCTATGAGTGCCATCTGTCATACTGAGAACAGATCTACGCGTTCTTTTATAAACGATTTCAGAACTGTAAAGCGTTTTTTGGGGAAAGCAAGTAAACAATAGTGCTTTGAAAAGTGCTCTCCTCCTTCGAGGCATACAATTATTACATTAAGCAAAGCATACTATAAAGTACAAACATAAAAAAATATCGATGATTTTTAATATTGTGGTTATAAACTGAAACGGAAAAAGATGAATGCAAAAGTTTTAGTCTAATTTTAGAAATCTTTCTTATTTTTACATATTGCGGGTTTGTTCTTCAGATCCTGGTAATTAAGCCTGAGATAAAGAAAAGATTGCTCTTCAAATTTTTTGCTTTATCAGGGGCTTAATCATTTGAAAACAATTGCAGCTAACAAAGGATTTCTCACACACTTATTGATAAAGATTTTTAAAAAGTTTTTTCTTTTCATTATAAAAGCCATGCTTTTATTAGAAACAACAATATTATACCTTGTTATCATTCCCCTTCTGATCCTCCAATTAGTTATAAAATTGCTCGGATTCCCCTCAAGATCAACTTTTAGATCATTTCCCACGTAACATAAAACACGTGTTCGATTCTTAAAGATTTCATTTCCGAGTTTAATTCTTGTTGTATTTATTACATTTCTTATTAGTTTGGTTCATCACGTTTACCCGCTAAATTAAAACAGAATTAAAATTTCCTGGCAAAGAATACGTATCCAATGCTCCAAAATGATAAATAAACAAATCTTCGGTACCCAATTATGTTCAACACTTAATCCTAATTTCATTCTGCCGCAATTATTCTCTTGCATCTCCATTTGCTGAATTAGATGTTTATGAACGGTTTTCATAGTCGAGAAATGCATTTACTTTAAATAATGACATTAATTCCAATCCAAATTTTGCAGCACTTTCAAAATTCCAGTGTGTTAGCTTTTTCATTTTTCATTACCATTTTCCTCACTAGATGACAACACGTCTTTGCTCAGCCTATTGAATTTCTTATAAACTCGATTGCCTTTCCACTATTTTTCCCATCTAAAGAATAGGGACCTATATCATTTCGTCCTCGGAATAAGTTTCATTCGAAATTCACTTCAGTCTAAAGCTACTTTTTACCAAAAGCCGCGAGTTAACATGATCAGTTAACAAGAGAGAATTTCTGTGAATCAAATGCGCTAAATGAAGTCTTCCTCCGAAAATGGAATTTCTGAGCGTGTTATTTTTGAAATTTTTGACGTTAAATTATCCTAACAGAATAACTTAAAAATGGGCGACTTTGTAAGGGAAACACGTTACGCATGGGCTATACACGAAACTATACACGTTACGCATGGGCAAAGCCCCCAAAGTGCACGAGCAGCCAGCCCATTCGCTGCGTTTCGAGCCCCAAACCGAGTTACCAGCGTTCAGCGATTTCACCGCTCGGCCGCTGGTGGGCCCCTTCCTAAAATGTGAATATATCACTTAAAGGGATAAACCCGTGTGAACTTGCTGTTTTCCAGGCTGCTTGAATGATCTTAATGCATGAGATATTGCTGCATTAAAGCAGAAATTGTTTTGACTAGATAATGGAAATCAGTCGTCCAAACGGTACAGTGGATAGGGAAGCCCACTGTGATACCGAAGGGTATGGATGTAAATCCCGGAGAAGACATAGCTGTAATTGTCCGTCTTTTAATAGGAGGTAACGGTGGTCCACCTATTAGGGGCTTTCACAATAAAGTGGCCACTGCTTCCGGCCTTAGCAGTGGCCAAGCCTAAGTCGGCTAAGTCTCTGCCAATGGGAAGAGAAAGGTTATGGAAACCGCAATGACAAAATGTTATATTTTTTGGAAGGCAAAAGCTCCCAGAACTGGCGATTTGCCCTCCCACAAGAGTGATTGATCTGGTAAAATGATAATTAAAGAATGGTCATATAACATACAAAGACTGGAAAATTGAAAAGACTGGATTACAGATGCTTTAAACGTAATTAATTTCTGACAAAATGATTAACAGCATTTCAATTAAAGTTTAAAGTTTAAAAGTTAATCGTGAACTTTGCTAAGAATAATACATACAGAAATTAATTTAATTAACATTCTTTTTTTGCTTTAAATCATATGATAACTAAACAGTTTTTGCATTGTAATTACTGTCTCTTAAATTACCGTTAAATAATTAATTGCAACTTCGTATAAATTAATAACTTTTCCTCCATAAAGTACGGTCGAATTCATTTATAGAGAAATTTTAGAAAAAATGTGTTATCCCCTACGTGGCAAAAAAGTTTCAGTTTTAATTGGAAAACGAATACAGAAATATAGATTTTACACTAATTATTTTCCTCGTCGATTGTTTAGTCTGAAACAATTTCCCCTTTATCTGTCAGCATTTAACGCTATAGAAAGAATACGTAATGGCCTGGAATCGATTACTTCACATTTTAACGAGGCAGTACTATCGATTGTTAAAGGAAAAGAAAATGCGAAAGGCAAACGTCTTTTCGTTATTTTTCTAGCTTTAAAATATACGGAAATCAAATCTGAAATGCTAAAATATGTATACGCAAAACAATTTTTCAGCTCTGTAACAGTGTGAAAAATGATAGCTAACAAAAGGTTTATGCAATATTTATGTAAATGCCAAATGAAGAAGTGCATGTTTAAAAATAACGCAATCAAGGTGCTTGATATTCTAGATTTATATCGATTGGATTGGATTCTAAAGGCTGTCAAAATGTTTAATGAAAAGACACCAAATTTACTTTTTCAAAGAATATTAAACTCAATAAGCGCATTTTTAGAGCGAAAACTGAAGGTTAAATATCGGTTTAAATACCCAATCGGAATTGTTTTATTTCTTATCGAATCACACGAAAAGAAAAATTACCCAGCTGCAAAAATTACGAAAATACACATCTCCTTTCAAAGATGACTATGTATTAATAGTCATAATTTTGTATTAATTTTGTATGTATTAATGGCTGCCTATCGTCGTTTAGAAGATGCTCTAAAGCACAGAGTATTTGAAAGTACACGAAAATTTTAAAGAGCTAGATACCTGAATGTTTCTGTGTGATGTGTCTCCTGTTTACTTAACTGCTTGTGGGAGATTGAAAAAATAGCTAAAAACTCACGCAAGAACACCCAAGAACCGAAGCAAGCCGAATACACTGTTTGATTCCATCTGTTCAGTATGGTACGAAATCTCTAATCATCTAATTCTCTGGCTTCTGGAAACTTTATATTTAAGCAAATCATTCACGGAAAACTCTGTAAACTGAAAGATCTACTTAGGCAAAAAAGTCATATATGACTCATCTGTTCCTTCCCATCGACGTTAGCGCCTGATGAATGCAGATGGCTTGAAGTTTAAGCTTCAGATCAGAGCATTACTACATAGCGTCTTTTCAAAGAAGGGTCAAAGCATAATTTAATTCCGATTCTCAATGCTTCATTATTAAAAACGTCAAGGATAAAAATATATTTTTAGCATGAAAGAAAATATCGAGCGCAATCGTTGCTACGATTACAGTTGTCTAACATAAGGATAAAGAACATGATATATGGGGAAATCTTGTCCTAGGATTCATGTCATGTTATTATATAACGAGAAAAGAGGACACTAAGAGATTTCAAAATGCCATTTACATTATAAATAACAAAAGCTTTCCGCTGTTATATCTACATAAAACATATTATAGCTCTTGTTATTTGTCTTCTCGTGCTTTCTTTTACTTCACGATAGGCTAAATTTATTTTAATGGCATTATATTCGTAGCACTTACGAAGATTTTGGTAAGATTTATAGCGTGGTTTCGCCCCTTTTTTAAAACAATTTTACACATAATAAAACAATAAATGATAATAATAATATTATTTTGATAAGTGTTAAGTTTATAAATCTTTCTCAGCGTACTTACACAATAAAATGTTTCCTACTAACGTATAAAAAAAAGGAATTAGAAATGAGAAAAGTACTAAATTTATATTTGCTTTTTATTTCATTCTTTGTAGGGCCTTCTGTAATATTTCTGTTTTATGCCGTAGATGAACTTAATGTAAAAACAATATATGTCTAACAAATACGGAAAGAATCCTCTAAGTGTAGCCATCTATGAAGTTTGCGTGCTTCATTATTTAATTTTTCTGTTTACATATAGTTATTTTATATACAAATAACCTACAGATATTTGATTTTTTAATGTGAGGATTACATAAATTCTTATATGAAAAATATTACTAAATTTAGAAGTTTTTAAAAACAATTTATAAGGAATTTAATAATTAATAATTATAAGGTCTTCTTAACAAGCCTTCGTGTGTAGTGGTCAGCGCGTAACCGAGAGATCAGTGGTTCGAGTCCCGGCGAAGGCATTGCACATTTCTTCAATTTCTTGCTTCAAAAAATCCTAATGTCTCTACAGTGGCGCCCGAACTAAAAAAGGTGGAATATGATTGAATCTAAAATGTTTCTCCACCACCAGGATTTGATAACTGGGTCCCCTAATCTCCAGTCACCCTTTAAAAAGGGGAGTATATAAGGTATTTCTCCCGTATCCCTAGCATGCCTTCGTGATGTGGTGGCCAGCACGCTCGGCGTGTATTGGAGAAGTCCGTGGTTCGAGTCCTGGTGAGGGCATTGCTCTTTTTTCACTTCCCCAGCTTCAAAAAATCTTTATGTCTCTACGAATTTACTATTAAGATATGTCTTTGAATAATATTTTAATTTTTCCATTAGGGGAACGGTTATTGGGGATTTCAAAGAGAATCTTTCTTTATAAGAATTTATTATTAGTTTCTTATTTAATTTTATTCATTGTTAGGGATGAAAATATTTTTATTTGCTGCTGACGAGTAACGAAATCACAGTACAAGTAACGGTGTTAAACTAGGAAATGATGTTTTCTCTTACAGGCTTTTTTCGTTTCAAATACTTTATTGAAAGAGAAAAAATGTGAATTCTTTACGTGTCCAGTACTTCTACAATCCTTAAATACTATTCTTTGTTAAGATCTTCAAGGTGCTTTCTTCAATAAGTTTAAGGAAATTAAAGACAATTGCTATCATCAAAACAATCTGATTTGTACATTTTAAAATTTCCCATGAGATTTACTGCTTTGGTAGACCGAACGATAAAAGAAAAAATGTATCTTAATATAGGAATTAGTTTCCTATATTAAAGCCCTTTTTTATTATTTATTCCTACATTAAGGCACATTGTGGAGTTAGTTTCCTATATTAAGTGATTCAGCTTATTAAAAGCAATATTCAGGTGCATTTATAGTGAAATGCGATAAAAAGTTGTATTTAACAATTACATCTTAATTTCTTTCTTAAACAATTACCTATGTCTAACTCTCACATGTTATTTTTATTACTTAGAAGGAAAGAACTATAGCACCTATTCCTGAACATATTAGAAGACTAAAAATTTAATTTAGTATGAAAATACTGCACGTGGTCCCTTAACCGCCAATCTACTCCCTGATATTTATGGCAAAAAAAAAAAATGTTCCATTCTGCCCATCAGAATTTTTCCCTATCTTTCTTATGTTAACTTTCCGTATTCCGTAAATTGGTTTGATAGACGTTTAATAATTGTGCTTATTAACACTCCAAAAGTAAAGTGCGTAGTTTTTCTATGACATTACAAGAGACTTCGATGTAGTATGAGGAAACACTTTTACATTTGTTTTAAAGCATCTGGTCAGAAGCAGCAGCCAGGGTCCTTGTAATTTATTTCTGATTCGCTACAGGTCCACGGCCCTGGAACCCCAAGTCCCAACACCATATAATGTAATGGGAGTAATAATTGCTTTGTAAATGAATATTATAATGTTATTTTTCAGTGCTAATGACTCAGTGAGAAAATTAGAATAGAGTTAGTTCGTTTATAAATATTATTAAAATGTTCTCCGAAATTCACTTTACAATCAAAATAAAAACACCGGGATATTTAAGGTTTTCAACGTATTTATTTCCAACATCTTCCTATTTTAGTTGTGGTAGCCCAGTTTTTTTTCCATCATTTGGGAGTAAAACAAGAAATTTAGGTTTTTATAAATTTAATCTGAGCATTACTTTTTCAATCCACATTCTTTGATCTTCTACAGCAAATGAAAACATTTTCTGTAATTTCTCCAATGAATTTTAGAGAATCACCTATAAAATGTCATCAACATAACATAACATTCTTACAGGATTTATACATTCTTTGTTTAACAATGAATATATTACGGTGTTCCAGAGCAATGAAGCACTGCAGGAACCCTGTGCCCATTCCTTCAATACAAATATCCTTATTAAATCTGTAAATAACTTTCTATTCGTTAAAATAACTAAGAAAGATATTGTAAATATTTTTGGGTATCCCAAAATCTCTAAAAGTGGAAAGCAAAGATGTCCATCTAATAGAGTCAAAGACTCCTAAAACATCGAACAAGACCACAGCCATATGGAATTCAGATTTTTGTGACCTAATAATACTGACAAGATCATAAACAGCATTTTCCGTTAAGCGCCCCGTATTGTTTAATAGATACAAAATCATTCTTTAATAAAAAGTAGTACAGTCTATTTATAAGCAACTCATCGAAACATTTTGCACAAAATGTTAATAAACATATGGGTCTGGTCTCCCCGCTAAACTTTGGAATAATCAAAACTGTAGAATTATTGGGCACGGGCGCTTCCCGGCGTACCTTAAAACATTTAATTTGCAAAATAATAATAATTCTAATTTTTTGAGTGCTGAAGGTAATGCGTAACATTTCGGCGAAGACTGCATATTATTGCGACAAGTTAGGGAAAATCATGGCAACGTAAAGGAATTCTATTTCCGCAGGAAAACGTTTAGATTTGAAAGGATTTGATGAACGTTATAAATGGCAACAGAAGAATACTGGGAATTTTAATTTGATGTTTTTAATTGTAATCTTTGTTGGGTGTGTTGCGGTAACCATGAAGCCGATTATTAACGGCCAGGAGGGTGCAGCGCACTCGTATATTATGTTACTTTACATTATTCTTACTTTTGTTTCTTTGCTTATTTTTCCTAGAAATTTAGGTATAGACATCAATGCATGATTCGTAGATTAGTCCTGATAGAGTTCAGCATCATTTATATTGAGCGATATAGAAGCCAGAATTAATTTTCAATTTCAAAACCGAAATATTGCTTTTGTATTCGGTAGACTTTATTCTAAAATTCGTTTCTGCGCTCACAATTTTAGTTTCTCGTTGCATGAAAAATTAACTGTGATTATAAATTTTTGTTTCATTTTTTAAAAATTTTTTGTCTTTTCAAGTTGTTTTCTTCTTTTCATTACTGTAGTTTATGATTTTTTTAACACTCAAATATAGCCGTAAGTCATCTACATAGTAATAATATATTTCCGTTTTTCATACGATAAAGGATTTTCTTTAAAAATTCTAATCTAGTCTTTTACTCTGGCTTTGTCTCGGCAGAAGACGATGCATATCATATTCCTTCCGCTTTATTAAAACTAAAGTCTTTGTTTACCACTTTTTCAGAAAACACAGAGATATTTTAAAATCTTGTGATATTGCCCGTTTAGTAGATGGATTTTCTTTTAGAACTAACTATAGATTTACTAGCTTTGAAATAGTCTTTCTATGCCATAAATATATTCTTCTCTGGATAAACATTTGGCATTTTAGTTCTTCTAGAAAGCAATGTCTGTGTTATGAAAGTTTCTGCTTATTGTGCCCTTAGATATCTGTTTCCAATATCGTTTGTGTAATGAAAAGGAGAATATTCGTTTTCTGGAAACTGCAAAAGCATAGACTTCAGCCCCACACTTATTAACAAGAAAGGTTTGGATCTTATAAAATGCATGACTAAAGTACAACTTATTGTGCAAAATATGCTGCCAATTAATTGCTATGTTTCATTTATTTTAGTTATTTGAATAATTAAATGTTTCAAAAATACGGAAAAAACCATTGTATTTTTGAAATTACATTAAAAAAAACTCTAGGGAGATATTTACCATTTCTAAGACATTAAAAATAAGGCATCTTTTCTTAACAGTATTCATACACTTTTATTTTCGCGTAACTTATTAGAAACGATATTTCATTTAGATCTAAACGCAATAGGCGGCTGTGAACAATTTATACTCGACTAGGCAGAGTCGTAAGAAAATAAATCTATTGTAATATTTATTATATACATCAGTTCGTGTTCTTCTTCTAAGTAAGCTTCATTTATTGATTTAAAGTGCAGTTACAAGAGTCAAACATAACGATTTTAAAACTAAATATGTAAACGCCTCTGTTGTAATGTTTTTATGATAATTAACTGGTTATTATGATTTGAACCTTTGTTGTAACTTCTTTCCCGTCGTCACCAGAATTTAAATTATTCGTTTGTGTATTTAAGCCGCCGGTGAATGTTTAGTAGATCTTCTGGCAGCCCTGTGGTGGGCCTTGTTATGCGTTATTGCCAGCTCTGCCTAAGCTTAATTTCGGCTTCAGCATCTTGCTTGCTGAAAATGCGCGTCAGGAAATTGTTTTGAGCCAGCTTTTTTGTATTGTACGTAGTCCCCGATTACGTTACCTACATTTGGATTTAATATCATCTTATGATAATATATGAGTAAATTTAAGCAAGTAGAAAATGCTATCATCTATAGCAGAAGAAATGCTTAATAAAAAAGATTATTTTAAACCTGCTTAAGACTTGGTAATTTGTTACAAATTAAAGCGATAACTCACTTCTAGTCTGGTAGTGCCTGCAGGATATTGATTGACACATGCTTCTTGATGCTGCAGAACCGTACAAAGTATTACCCAAAGCTAAATAACGATTTAGTAAGCATGAAAAAAGCAAAGTCTGAGGAATGATGACGTAGCCGTGACGTATCGAACAGTTTGCAGATTTCAAGAAATTGGCGTGCTAAAGATTTCAACCGTTCAGTTCATGTATTTCCGATAAACGAAATTTTTAATAAGCAAATCTGGAATAAATTGCATTTGAATTTTCTTTATTTTATAGCAAAATCGACACATGAAAAAAATTAGCGGAAAATAGAAACTTAGCATTTGTGCATTTAAAAAATATTTTGGCAATGTTATGATTAACTCAAAAGATAACAAAAAACTTAGAATAGCGTTAAGTTAGGCTGACGACCTTTCATAGGTTACTTAAGGAACAGGCAGGCTCTGATTTGCAAAAGACGGCTTAAGCAAGCCTAATGGCTCAATGGCATTCACTGCAATATAAATCTATCTTAGTAAATCAAAGATAGCAGTGTTGACTTCAGGCGGCAGAACGTGCTCTCCTCTCTTTTTGAATTCATTTTCCAAAACATTTCTCTAAATACTAACTTCTTTCTACCTCATTTGAATACACGTGTGGTGACTTATTAACATCCTGGCAAGAAATCGTGGTTTGAAAAACGAGAATAATAGAAAAGGTTGTTTGAAAAATAAAATTAACTGTTAGATAATTTAACCGAATCCCCATAAAGTGTCTAAACTTATCTTCCTGTAAACACAACATCACCATAACAATATGCATAATCATTCCTAATTTCTTTAGATAGCCACAAATTCAGTGCATTAATACACAACTTCATATACACCAAGGAAGAAATATTCATACATATCAATTAATGATTTCCTTTAAAATAACAAATTCAATTAGTTTTAACTAATTCCTCCGCACCCTCCAATAACCAAAATTTACAAATAATCATCCGTAATAACAATAAACGGTAGCACGTTTTTATTACATGCGTTGTGTTTTTTGTTTCATTACTATTAAATTAAGTAAGCAAAACTCTATGTAAATAAATCTCCATGTGTCTAAGAGCCACGCGATTCAAACAAATGGAATGTTTGGGCAGATCACAAATTAATAAAGAAAGTAATACATACGATGTAATATTAAGAACATTTATTACTTTCTAGATTACAATTAAGTGGCCAGACTATTCCTATACATTTCCTTAAGGGATAATAAGAGACATAATATAAGAAGATTGATGCACTGAAATTTTGAACAGTTATTCTTAATTCATTAGTACAGGCAATTTCTAAATCCTTAAATTAGGATTTATAAGAGGCAATGATATCTGACCTACAATTACTAATTCAGTTTCTCTAAAACACCCAATTCCAGTTACAGACATGTAAAATTGATTACTTTCAATTATTATCAATGATATAAATTTAGTAATACCACTAAGTATTCAGTGTAACAGAGAAACTAAATTAGAGTTTTTAGCATTACGCATCTTCAGTTTAACAGAAGAATTCAATTTATTTCCTGAAACTTCTAGGAAAAAATAAAGCAACGAAAGTTTTGATTCACAAAACTAAGTCCAAATATCTGGTAGCCTCCTTCATCACTTATCTTAAACACACCGCTGATGAGTCTTCCTAACCAAAAGTACTTTTTCTTGAGAAACAACACAAAAGACAGAGATGTAAGTTGAGTTCAAAGCCGCACAGGTGACGAGATCAAGGAGCTCCTTTAATGCAAATAATTCTTCTCAGCTGTTTAGTTGCTCCGTATCTATATCGATCCTCAGGGACAAGTACTAAGCTGCACATGTGATGAGAACCTGCGGTTCCTTCAACGTAATTAATAATTATTAGATGATCGTCGTCAAGAAGAAGCCGGGATGAACGCTAAAAATGCATTAAAAGTTATCAGATTAGCGCGGATAGAAAATATAAACATTTAGTTTCAGGGAGATCAGCGACGAAGAAAGTTAATTTCCATGTGAAAGCTCGTCCAGGGCAAAACATGAGTCTCAGCCCACTTGCACTGGCAAATTCGCAAAAAGGGAAACTCACCTCAATTTTTTTTTGTTTTTGTTACTCCTTGGTAATTTCAGACCAAGCTGATTTTTACTCCAGCACATATCCCGATGAAATCGGTTCTCCGTCCACCTAAATTCCACAGTTTGAAATTCCAATAGTGAAGATAAACGTAAAATTATGCTTGGTCAACCGGATGAGTTTTCTCAATTTAATTTTATTTTCAATCTCCCCAAACGAATAGAAACACAACTGATGTTATAGCCTGTCATCGTGACTCTTGCAAAGTCACCTAAACGCTTGTATGTATATCAAAGATATATTCCTCCATGATTGTCAATGCGTTCATTCGTTGACAAACATTTAATTTTTATTTATAAAAGTTTCAATGTCTCAGAGTTAAGAACAATACATTGAAAGGCCATGATATACTCTTTATTTCAAGTATTTTTGTTACTGCTAACATTTTTAAGACACTTATTTTTTTCTGAAATTCTATGATGTATGTTAGTTTCAAACATCTTGTGAAATAAATTTTTATTAATATAAACTATCTACATCTTTTTTTTAATTAAAAGGATTGTTTTACTCCTCCGTCGCATCTAACTTATCGAATCGATGTATGCCTGTCAGGCCAGCAAATAAATTCTATGTTTTAATTAATTGCATTAAATATTGGTTTAGAAGGGAAACTAAAGAAATCAGCTGAAATATTATATTTGATCTCTGGGTGAAATGCTTGCATAATTGACAAAAGCATGCGATGCAAAAGACAGGTTTTATTAAAAGTCGAATAACGACATATTTCTGCACAAAAGGAAGTGTTCATAAGAATAATTAATCTGGGTACACATTTCTTTACACAGAAATATGTTGATTTTACTTCAGAAATATCATGATATGTTGTTTCGGTGGAAATGTAAATAAGAAATATGCGTGCTTTTTTGAGTAATCTTTAAGGGATTGAATAATCGGATTTCTTATAACACGTAATCAAATCTGAGATTCAATTATTTATTTCGGCAATTTATTACAATACATTACTAAAGAGTTTTCCAAGAAAAATAAGCAATTTTAGAAAAAAAAAGAACGTAAGCTGTTGTGTACATGAAAGCTTACATGTCGTGAGTTTGAGCTTAACTACTTAGTTCTTTAATGTACAGATTAATGTAAAAAAATCACTGAATTCCAAGAGTTTTATTTGTTTTAAAACTTTTGTTGGTAATATGCCAAAAAATATTGTCTGTTAGCAACAGGAAGTAAAATTTCATACCCAGTGGAGTAATAATAAGCTCCGTCACTGCTGTCATCTCAGACTCCATTACCTACGCATTAAATAATCTTCTTTTCTCAGATTCATTATTCAATACAATGTCATGATAATCATCATCTAAGTGGTCTGCATTACCTAATTACGAAAGAGGGGTAAAAAAGAATGAATAGCTGAGTTTTCGAATAAAAGAATTATTTATATACTATATTCCTCTCTTAGATTTTACAAGAATTTGTAGCTATTTTACAGTTTTATAACAGCAATACTATCATCTGATTTTTTAAAAGAATTTAAATCAAAAGGATACTTTTCAAACATGGATAAATAAGGTTCATTTGCAGGCGCAGTATAGTCAAATTTAAAATTAATCTGCATTTAACAGGATGCAGATTAACCGAATTGTGAATTAATCGGATGATATCTAAAAAGCATTAAGTTTGTTTATTGTGGAACTAAAGAAAATTACTATCACGAACAACCAGCGTAAAACGAAACTGACAACGGGAAAGAAAACTGCGTGGAGACACAGCAGTAAACGCAAATAATCTTACAGTACGTTTTTTTTTTATTTATGACTTGCTATACCATTAGGCACTATAAACGGAAAGGGAGGTGTGTTTTAAGAGAAAATGGCTCGTTATCTGTTACGCACTAGAAACGCCAACCCATTTAACCAGCCCGTTCGTTAAGACTTGAATCCCAAATCAAACCATTAGTGTCTAGCGGCTTTTATTCCTGTGCTGCTGGCGAGCCTCTTATAGTATTTGAGAGCAATTTTATCCAGTAGCAGCAAGCCACCCGGATGCGTAATGGCAGACCGCACATTGAGTTGAAAAATGTTAAGCGAATTCCGCTTACTGCGTATGCCCGATGCACTGCGCACTACGATGTGCAATGCGAAAAAAAAATATAGTTTTGTATCTCCCGTTCTACTGGACCGATTGTCGAAATTTAACTTGCATTTTCCATGTCTCGAAAGCTCGACTTAGGATATACATTAGATTTATATATATACCATTGTTCTAACGTAGGTATTTTGAGGCAAAATCGAGCTTTCTCTGAAGTAACATACTTATTTTTTTTCCATATTCCGAGTCTACAACTCAAATTATGCCTAGATATTAAATTTTGTAATTTTTGGTGAAATATTTGTGGAGAAACTTAAAAATTTATCTTGACGCATTTTTTTTTTCAGTTTGCGCCAAGATTAATTCAGTTGGCGGACTTCTTAATTTATTTCAACCTATTTTCCTTTCCTTTCCTTCATTGTAGACGAGCGAAAAAAAGTCAGCGTTCATGCTTTCAAATAATTTTAACAAAGTGCGTAAACCACATTTGTTGTTATTATCGCTTATAACAAATATGCCAAATTTCAAAAAAGCGCCAATATGTAAATTCACGTATATCTTAGGAAATTTTGAATACAAAACTCTAATTGCTTGAAGGTGTGCATAGAAATACATCTGCTGTAAGATGTTAAAAAT